>PVJX010005180.1:0-87530 GCA_004027295.1 Dolichotis patagonum | reverse complement strand
ATGTTGAATGTTTTTTCATATATTTATTTGGTATTTGTATTTCCTCATCTGAGAAGTTCATATTTCTCTAGATGCCAATTTTCAGATTGGGTTTTTGAATTTGGGGGGTGTGATTTTTTTCAACTCTATGTTCTAGATAAAAGTCATTTGTCTGAGGAACAGTTGGCTAAGATTTTTTCCCACTCCATAGGTTGCCTTTACACTCTTTTGGTGATTTCATTTGATGTTCCAAAGCTTTTTAATAAGAGGAGATCTCACTTTGCAGAATTAGAGAAAGCATTCCTAAAATTCACTTGGATTCAGAAGACACCTAGAATAGCAAAAGCAATTTTGGGCAATAAAGATAAGGTAGGAGGCATCACAATCCCTGATTTCAAATTATACCAGAAAGCTACTGTGATAAAGCCAGCAAGATACTGGCAAAAAGACAGACCTGAGGATCAGTAAAACAGATTAGAAGATGTGGACACAACTACAAACATACTCAGCCACCTTAACTTTGACAAAGGGCCCAAACATGTTCATTGGAAGAAAGATAGCCTCTATAATAAATGGTGCTGGAAAAATTGATTCTCTACATGCCAAAGACTAAAATAAAACCCATGTCTATTATCATACACTAAACTAAGGTCAAAATGGATCAAAATCTAAATATTAAAACAGAAACACTAAAGCTACTGGAAGAGAAAGTAGGTAGAAATCTTGGAGACATATATGTAGGCAGAGACTTCATGAACAAACCCTGCACTTCATAGGAAATACTTCAAAGCATTTGTACTTCTGGCACATCTCAGTATCTTATCAGTATCTTTATTCAACATGTTAATAACTGACTTTATTATCTATTTCCTCCAGTTCCATTCCATTGCTATATTACCTACCTCTCTAACACCTACCTGTAATCATCAAATAACCTAAATAGAGATTATTCTAGACTTTTCCATTCTTACTTGAAACTTGTACCTATCATGAAAACACAGTGGAAGACACAAATTAATTGTATCAAGTTTTAAGGACACCGGGCTCCCTTTCCAAATGTGATGGATATTGGGAATGACAGAAAGACCTATACTTTCTAGTAAAACCTTTGCTCTCACAGGTGGATCAGCCGTTGACTGGGTCAATAGATTGTTCCTCCAGCCCCTAGCTCACTCATGTCCTTTTGTGTTCACCTCCTACCAATCCAACTCAGACTCAGTGGTTTGCTTTTTAACTACTCTTTTGCCAGTCAGTTACCCAGTCATTAATCACACTAACTGGCAAGTTCTAACTATCTAACTTCTCCAGGCCTGCCTCTGGCCTACTGATTGCTGATTGAAGACATTTTTCAGCACACACATTAGCCTGAGGTAACTCCTGGCCACCAGACTCAGCCTTGTCCTCAGCACTGCCCACTAACATTACCTTTTCTTTTCTTTTTTTTAATTTTTTGAAATTTTTTAAAATTTTATTTTAAAGAGAATAAGACAAAGCAAAGCAAAGCAAAGCAAAACAGAACAAAGTGGAGCAGAGTAAAACAATGCAAATAACACAGGATTTCAGAAAAAGACAGCAGGAAATCAACAATGGCTACCATAATGTCTCCTGTTCTCTTCAAAATAGTTGTCCATACCTTCACACACAATAAATTAACACATCAAAATAATATAAAAGCAATCACAACCCAAGAATGAGAACCTTAAGGGCTTTTAAGATCAAACACTAGGAAATCAATAATGGCTACCATAATATCTCTTTAAACTATCACAATTCTTATTCTTTATTACCAATATGCACTAATAAAAGTAAGAAATAAATAACAAAAGCTTTTTATTTTGACAACCAAAGATCTTGCTTTGGTTTCTTGCTTACATAATTTTCTCATCTTTGCATAATACATTCTCTTCAAAGCAATTCTACTGAAGCCAAAGTTTTATTCAGAAACTTAAGCCAGCCTGACACTGAGGCACAGAGATTGATGTAACTCATGGAAAAGGTAACCTTGGCTGGAAGGTCTTGAGGGCATGAATGACTGTGTCCATTTCTAGCACAAATAAATTGATTCTGGATCCCACAAACAACCTGACTCAAAGAAATACAACATTCCCTAGCTCTGTTATGATTAAATGTCCCCACCAACCCCTGCATGACTAAATGAGTTGTCTCACTGATTGAAAAGTTACATTGTAATTATTCTGGTGCTTTGGGGTTTATATGAGTGGATAAAAGGAAAGTATTGCACTCAATGTTGCCTTTTCATATTCTTTTTCATTGTACCAGTTTAGCAAATGTATATTTTTATCTCCCTTCTGCAATAGGTTATACAAGTCACAAATAAATGTTACCACATAAGGGGTAAGTAACATTGCCTTTTCTGCAGTCAGGTTATTCTTCTTTCTTCCTCAGTACCCACAGCACAGAGCAGCTTCTCGCCACACATACCTCACCCCTTATCTCCTAGCCCCGTCCATACCAGTACCTTCATTTGCCACTTCACAAAGATATCAGAGACCATCTCATAGGGACAGCACCAAATAGTTGTCCCAAATCTTCAACTACTCATCTTTCTTATTCCCATCCTCTTACAATGTAAGAGGTGTCCTCTTCCCCACCAAACGCCAATTTATTCATTCATTCAGCAGATAATTTCTGAGTACCTACTCTGCCAGAATTAAAATTTCAGCCTTATCATTGTCTCCTTACAATGTGCAGGAACAATTAAATGTCATTTCTTGCCTAATTTAGGTGTTGCCTGATATAGGACCTGGCAATGAACAGGATTAATTAGAATATATACTAATGGTATACAGTAACTGACTGCTATGACATGTTGAAACTAATGGAACTCTAGATATGACATCTAGAGAAGGCCCCACTAAAAAGACAGTATTTAAGTAAGGAACTAATATGTGGGAGAATATCATAGTGCATGTAAGGGGAAAGCATTCAAAGGAGAGAACTGCAGGGTTAATATCTGGGCAGCAGGAACTTACCTGGCAAATATGACTGGAAGGGAGAGTTAGGAGGAGGGAGATTGGAGAGGGGAAAGTTTACACTGGGCTTTGAGTTCCTTGGCAGAGAGACAAACATATTTAGGGAGTCAAAGAACAGAAATGAGAGGTGACTTACGTCACCAGAAAATATCTTCTGCGATCTTGCATTTCAACATCTCGGGGAGGGTGTGCTATGGATCACAATCTCCCTCTTCCTTCTCAGTGATGCTGTTATTGCCTGCCTTATGCTCTTCCTAAAGGTGAACTGTAGATACTCTCTGAGCATAATGAAGACATGGGATACACTAGAAGGCAATGGAGCACATCAGAAGGGGCCGTGAACTTTGTTTTGAGGTTGAGAGAGAAGGATGGGTCCCTTCACTTAGGCCATCCAATACATTCATTTACATGAGTTTCTACAATCTCTCTGGCTGGAACCACATTTAAAATAAAAATGCAGTTTGCCACACCTATCAAGACAGGCTCTGAGCAGCCTAATTTTCCAAGATGACCTCCACCCCTTTACCATTAAGCTCCAAACACACTGATCATTTGTTCCCTCAAATGTGCCAAGTTCAGTCTTGGTCTTAAGCTGTAGCAATTGTCTTCATTAATTCTTTCTTCCTGATGTTTGTGTGGCTGCCAAAATGTGTGCAGTCACTCCTTGACCATTGCTTTCTCTCTCACCTTAAAAGATCGAACTCACCTTTAAAATATTGTAGTTGTCTGGACACTTTTTTTTTTCTCTGACAGTGTGCATTTCTGCCTTTCAGAGACAAATTTCTAGAGAGCACATTCAATGTCTGCTTCTTGTCCTCAGCTTCTTTCTACTTCTCAACATTATCTGATCATTGCTGAGTCCTCCATCCTCCCACAAAACCCCTCTCAACAATGCCCTCCATGATGCTGATTTCGATGTTCACTTTCAATCCCTACCTTGCTTGATTTCTTAATGATATTTAGTACAATAGAATGTCCCGTCCTCTGCAAAATTATCTTTTTTCCTGCCTCCCTTGACATGATTTTTCTTTCCTGCCTCTGTAATATGCTTTATTCCTTATGCTACCAAGCCCTGCAATGCTGGAGTCCCACAATCTGTGGTCCCAGAGTCCTCTCTTTACTCGTTGTGGTCTTCTCTCGTAATCCTGGCCACACTAATGACCTAGATCACGATCTGGTTGCAAATTTGCCACTTTTGGGTCTAAGCTCCCTGCTCAGATGCGCTTCTAAGTGGGGATGTTACCACAGGAATGTGCGTATGTCTACGTCATTCAGTGCATTAGATGAGGACTCATGAATTCTTCCCATTCTCACTTTTCTTACCCTGTATACTAAAACCTATTAGTGTGTCTCAGCAAATGGCATACCGTAAAAGTTCAAGGAGGAGCACTGGGGTTTAGATGATACAGAGTTAAATTTTAGTAGTTAGGGGGCTGATCTTTCCCTAACTACTAAATCCAGTGAATTCTTATTCAAATAGTTTCTATGTTCAGTTCATGACCTTTCTTTGAATCAGACTATCTAAGACTGTAATCATCATCTCTCACCTGTAATACACCAAACACTTTTTATCATCTCTCTCTGCATCCACTTTCTCCTCTTCCATCCGTTATCACACTGCAGTCAGAGGAGAGTTTACAAAACGCACACAGACTGTGTTACCTGCTTAAAAATCCTTCAGTGGTTTCTGGTAAATAGAATACCACCACAAACCTCAACAGGGCTTGACTTTTGCCTCACAATATTATTTCTCAAACTCACCTCTCTAGCTTAGTTGAAAATATTGCAGTTCCACAAATACTTTGACTCTTTCTTATATCCGTGTCTAATTAATTAATTGTTAGATGACCATCTTCTCTGCCCTTTTTAAGATCTATGAGATCACGAATCTTTATTTCTTTTGTTTACCACTGTAAGTCCACTAGTTAACATAGTGCTTGACACATATTTGGGAAATGCAATTTGTTTAGTCAAAAGATATTTTTTAGTGCCTAGTGTTTCTCAAGCTCTATTCTTGCTGCTGGTGACATGAAATAATATTTTGGAAAAAGAGAACAAACCTCTCTGACTTAAAGAATGTACACTCTAGTTAAGAGAGACAGAGTAAAAAAATCAGAAAGGAAAAATACATACACCATATTTAACCTGATTTAATATAGAATAGTAAGAATATACGACAATGATAAATGGTGTAGTAAAACATTGAGAGAGAAAGTAAAAATATATGATGGGAGAATATTGAAATTTTAAAACGGATTTTCAGGGAATTTAAGAAGGATCTGGAAAAGGATCTGGAGAAGGCAGAAGAGGAGGATGAACAGACACCAAGGAGATACCTGGGAGAAGTGTGCCCCAGCGAAGGGAAAAATTTCAAATATCCTAGATGGCTCCATGCCTTAATGCTGCAAGGAATGATGGGCAGAAAGGAGGCCAGTGTGGCTAGAACAGAAAAAGCCAGGGAGACATCAGTGCAAACAGAGAGACCCAAGGGGCTGCACCACTCAGGGACTTTGAAGGTCTGTGGACCTCGCAAAATGGAGACAATGGAAGCCACTTGGATTCTTTAACAGAGGTAGTCTCACTCAGAGGACTCTGTTAAGAATAAACTAAACGAGAGAAAAGATGGACACCAAAGTGCCAGATAAGAAGCCACTACTATAATCTGGCTGACAGAAAATATCTGCCCCAACCAGGATGGTAAAAGAGACGCTGAATGAGGAACCATTTTGAAGAGAGAGCTGACATGATGAGACTAAATGTTTTATCTTGGAGAAAGAGGAATCAGAAATGATCCTAATGATCTTTGGCCTGAGCAAATAGAAAAACAGAGTTACCATGAACTGAAATGGAACACACTATGGTAGGACTTGGTTTAATTATACTAATTTTAAGCAGCACACTACATACAACATATAACATACTGATCAGAGCTGCATCTTTAAAATTAAGATATCACTTGTCAAAATGCCTGACATCTTTCAGGATTGGCTTCATTCTTCTCAGGCCTAAGGCTCTGGCCTTATCCCAATCCTCCTAGATGTTGTAAAGCTGGTCTAAGGGGATACATTAGTTTGGTGCCATCTGTGGAGCCAGATCTTCAGCTCTATTGCTGTCTAGATATTTACTCTGAGCATCTTTTTAAAAAATCTAATAAGCAAAACATTCCTGGTTGTGCAGAAGGTTTGGAGATACTCTTCCTTCTAAAGCTTCCCAAATTCAGAGGTATTAGAGGAGGTTTTCTCGGCCAAACCATGTGCCAGGTCCTCTGATAAACCATCTGCTAGGAATCTGTCCTTCTGTAACACTGAGCCAAGAGCTCCAGATGGGGCTGTGAAAAGGACTCAAGTCTGTGTGAAGAAGACAAACGAATAACCATGGCATGCTTTCAAATAATTGTGCCTGGGCCACCAAGGACATCATCAAATAATATTTTTTCAGACCTTCCCAGAGTAGTAAAATTATTGTTGACCTCATAATGGAAAACTCAAGCCCAGAAAATCCCTAAAACAAGTTCTTGGGTAAATCTTATAAGTAAAAGGGAAAAGAACTATAAATCCCCAATATGAAGAAAGACAATAGCATTACCTTAACACTACAACAATAAGCAGGGTGAGTACATTTTTTTTTGCCTTAAAATAACTTGCTTGCTAAGGAAAAGTGTATGCAAATTTCTCAGACTCAGAAGTGCATCCAAGGAAAACAGCCAAGCTCTACAGACACTCTATCATCCACCTGCAGGTTCCTGTGACAGACCCTTGGGTGATTAAAATTATAATGTCTCAATTTGAGATGAGATGTACCTTCTTGAAGGGTCCACAGGGTAAGTGTTGCAGTTGAATGCCTGGGCAGTTCTGGACAGTGTCTCACTCACTGCTATCATACTTGAATGAAGGAATAGCATTTCTTTACTCTAAGGACAAGGAGTATCCATCAGTAACTACCCTGGCTTCTTTGTAAGTCAGCACAGAAGAAAAATCACCAAGATTACCAAACCCTTCAGAAGCAGTCTCAGCATCAATGAAATGGGAATACAGCTCCTCAAAGGGGAGCTTTGGAAACAATATAACATCACTGTAGGCTTCTTATTTAAAAGTTCTTTCATTTAAAATAGATACATAAGCAAATGCCCTTGGGTCACTTACTAGATAATAATAGATGAATTAATATTTTTATTAATAAATTTACTAAGTGATATGATAATCACTTGTCCACCTAAAATTTGAAAAGCAATGATAGTAATTCAAGTAGATTCTACTCCCACTAATATCTATGGCAGAGACTCAAAGAGGAATGAACCCTTAAATGGATTCATCAGAATCTCCTGGAGGAAAATGATTTACAGAAACTACACTGCTCCCACTCCCAACTGGCAAACTCTGACCTGCCTCTGGGTCTGACCCCACACAGATAGAACAGCATGGGGGTTTTCAAGCTGCACTGAGAGTTGTAAATGAATAGTTAGCTTATTCATCATAAGGTACATTGGTAAACTTGTCTCTGGTCATAGGTGGCAGCCGATCATGCAATTACAGCAAAGCTACGTCTCATCTGGGCCACTTGTTAGCTGTATAATCCTGGGAAAGTAAAGAAAAATTCATGTGCCTCAGTGCATTCACCTAAAAAGTTAGTCATAATAGTACAGCTTTCACAGGAGAGGACAGATTAAATGACTTATTATGTTCAAAGTATTTCAAATGGTACCCAACACATAAAAATATGTTTTTGCTATTTTAATACAGTAAGATGGTGGTTCATGTATGCTTCTGTTTGTAAGCAATTTGGTTCACAAACAAAAGCGTTCAGCAGAATTTTGCTTCTGTTCACAAGTTCTGCATTGGGTGATAAAACACAGCCACAGCCATCTTCCCCACACAAATACAAATGTAGCCATCTTCCCCAAATCATAAAACAAATCATCAATCAAGATGCAACCATATTACCAACATTATTGGCATAGACATGGATGCTGTGCCTAATCTGCCAAACAACTGAATTATAATGATTCAAGGACACAAGCTGTCCACGGTGCTTGGGAGACTGCAGTGACTTATACCTCAGGACAGACCTGCAGGACAGGATATCACAGATCTTGGCTGGGCACATGTTAGGCTCTGCAGTACAACGGAGATGTACTAGGAAGGTTTTCTGTCTAAAGAACAAAGAAGGAATTCAGCTATTCTTTCGTCTTTTATAGAAAATGAAATATAATAGTGTATTCTCTCACCACATTAACCTCCACTCCAAAAGAAACACATTTTAAGAGATTTTTGGCATCAGTGTGTAAAGTCACAGAAAAACATGAAATTGCTGTATCAGTTTCTTTTTAATCTACTGATATTTGAGATAAATATAAGAGATTTAAAAATTTTACATTTTAATGTTTTACTAGGTTCAGTCATATCAGATTATCCATTTGTTGGTCAAATGAGATACCATATCAGCAATTTTCACAGAGGTCAATTTATAATATGCCCTGGACCTTGTTATTTTGAGTAATACACTTAATTGTTATTTTTTAATACTCTGTACTCTGGAAAAAATTTATTAAAGGGCATGTTTTAAAATATGTATGTGAAATAAAGACATTTCAGCACTGACCTTGGGTTGCATAAAAATCGAGTTTGCATAAAACTTCCAACGATTTTGTCTCACTCATACACGGAGCTGCTAAAATTGGAAGGGCCTTCTGAGAACACTGATTCTGAACCTTTCTTCTGATCAGTTAAGAGGGGTCCTGAGGGGTGAATTTATTTACCCATGGTCACAGTTAGAAAATATTAGAACCAAGAATAGCTCTTCCGCCCCTGAGCCCCTATTCAGTTTCCCTTGTGTGAAAATCGAAACTCTATTGTCTGAAATTTTTTCAGACCATGTTCATAAGAAAGGCACAGGCCTGGTGTGGAAAACCTGGGGTGGGGATTGAATGTCAGGCTGCACTTTGCTCTCAGCTTCTTAACCAGAATCTTGATTTTGGGCAGAAGTCATGACAAAAAATAGCCATCTGAATCTAAGATTCTTAGACTGGCGAGGAGAGTGGCACTGTCATCACAATGTCCAGATAGGAAGTATCGAAAAAGAGAGCATAAAGGCATCCACCATGTTCCTCTACGAGGTACCAAATGTCACCATCTGTAAAACAGATGAGAAAACAGGTTTAGAGATGTTGGTGCTGCTAGCACTCAGGTATGTCCTCACCATCACTGAAAAAAGAGTCCTTCTTCCTTCCAGCTCCCAAATCTTTTATCTTTTAAGAGCATATTCAACTAGGAGGGTTTAATGGGAGAAATCTGGGCTCACAAAGATTAGAGCATGAACTATTTAGTTTTCAGCCTCTGGAATCAAAGGAGGGTTAAAGCAAAGGTAGAGAGTCAATTCTGGTTGGAAGTGCAAGAGACATATATCTTGTGATGATTGGTTTTGGCCCTAACTACCTGAGCCAATAGCTATAGTGGAGGAAATAGGGTCTATCCTGATTGGATTAAATCTATCAAGGCTTACTGCCTGAACAGAGGGTGTGCTCATCTGTTGGCCCTTTGTAACAAGGGGTTGATTCTAGTTTCCTCATAAATACCTAAACCCTTGAGACCTTCAAGTCTGGTACATGAAACAATGGAATATTGCATATAACCTATACAGATACGCGTACACCTTAAATCATCTCTAGATACTTATAATACATAATGTAGTGTAAGTGTTGTAAAGTTGCTACACTATATTGTTTAAGGAATGGTGATGAGGAGGAAAATATAGTGTATGTGTTTAGCACAGGTATCTTTTTTCTCACATATTTATTTTTGATACACATATAGTTGAATCCATGGGTGCAGTACCTACTGATATGGGGGACCAACTGCAGAGGGTCTGAGAGTGGTAGGGAGAATGCCTTAACAAAATCTGACCACTGTTAAGAGCCAGTAAAAGGAAAGAATGGGTACTTGGTAAACAGCCAACAAATACTTAGTACAATAGCCCATGTTTGGATATGCTGTAATGTATTCAACTATTTCAACACTGTTAGGTTTTTGGCACAATAAGAAAGAAGATATAAAATAAATATAGCCTTTATTCTAAGGATGTGGAGAGCAGTCCATGACTATAGACAGCCCGGCATTCTCTGACCCGCACGTGTGGCATAGGGTATATATATATAACCTCCGACCGAGGGTGGAGTTTAGGGTGGGCATTGATGACACACAAGTTACTGATTGGGCCACTGGGAAAGGAAGTTGTCACAGGGGAAGACAAGGTAAATGCGCTGTTTGGTCCCGCCTCTCAACTGTTTGGTCCTGCCTCCCACTGCAGCTTATCCTAGGGCAAAACTCTTTCAACTGCCAATGGATATTTATGTTTTTTTGACTTTTCACTATTACAAATTTACCCATCAAAAGCCATTTATGTGGCTGTATCTTTTTGTACATCCATGAATGTGTTCCTAGAATAATTTCCTAAAATTGAATTTCACTGTCTATGCATAGCAATCAGTCCACCGATCTTGATAAATTTTATCTTAGAAAGTTTGTTTTCCACGTCAATACCATAACAATCCTGGGGGTTGTGCACCTATTCCTATATTTATATATGTTTTTAACTTTCATTAATTTGCTAGGTAAAAGCCTATGATTCTCAAAGAAATAGTCCATGATGGTGTGTTGAGTCCACATAAAAAATATAACACATCTTCTTGTAGTTCTTGCAGATTTACTAAATATAAAGATCCCTTTCCTCTCCTTGTCATAGTCTGGGAAGTTTAGATGTGTAATCCTATGAAATATTATTAGAATTTTAGCAAGTTAATCCCAATCTACTACTTCCAGTGCAGCCCACAGTAAAAATAAAGACACAAACATCTATTTATAATTATGGGGAGTCAAGGGTTCTGGAGATGAAGGTTCATTCGAACAAAGGCCTTAACCCAAGGCCTAACCTGAATTTTATTAATTCAGGAAGAAGGCAGTGTCTAGAGGATGAGTGTCTGTGAAAATGGTGAGAATTATATGAGTACTGTGGTCTGGGCTAGCTAGCAGGATATGTAGAAAGACCAATCTGCATAACACAGTCAAGGTATGATTAAGTGTTTAGGGGAAGATGCTTTAGCTTCTGATGTGCAAATTTTTCCTCCCTGGGTAGGAGTCACAGTCTCTAATCTACAGACTCAACCCAGTTGACAGCCCTGGAATGGTGATTCTGCCATCCCTCCCACCCAACTGGACCATGTTTAGGGAGACACTAGGTGAGGAAACAGTGACTGTCACCTAGCTTCAAAGATTACTCATCAGCACCTCAGCTAGCCCTATTTACATTGCTTAGAGCCAAATGAAGGGAAAAGGAAATAGCTTAGCCAGCTCTGTGTATACCAGTACATGAAGATAGGGCTAGGTTTAGCCAAAGTGGGGGAAGTTGCTCTTTATGGAAGGAGAGTCATCCAGGTGGTCCTCCACAAATAAACACTGTTGTTTTTGCATTTCACATTATAACATAGTAGCCAAAATCTGTACCAACTGCATGGGTGAGACATGAGACTACAAAGGATTTCCTATTTACAATATAATGCATCTATCGTCTTCTTCCCATGCTTCCTTCAACTCTCAGAAGTTCAAGGTTACTTTATCCTGTGATGAAAAATGTTGGTAGAAATTTCAAGAAATAATTGATTTTTATCAGGACTCAGCTAACACAATTATTCATCCAATAAAATTGTGAAGATGCAAGAAAACAAGGAGGACCCTGCATCTGACAATCTTATTCATTCACATGGAGTAAAAAAAAAAAAGATCAAATGGTTAGAGGACACTAAATCCTGACACTAGAGGAAAGTAACCAAGTAGTTTCACTAGGCACACACACAAAAAAAAACTACCTCAGAGATTTAATGACAGAGTAGTGCCCTACCATTTCCAGTAACAGATAGAATTCAGCGATCTTGCTGTTAGTCATGGGAAACTCCAGCCTGCTGTTACCAGCAGATGGACAGGGAGACATTGTGTTGCTGGTGCTTGCCCCACTTCTAAAGGGAAATCTTGTTAATTCCCAGTACCAGTCAGTCTACGTAACTCTCGTGTGATTACTGCATGTCATTTCTCTGATCAAAAAGGCTTGACTTGTTTTTCTCATTAGAATCATTTGATATTTGGAATGTTTTGACATTCAGTGAAAATTTCAATGTTGAAAGAGGAAGAGGTAACATCCAGTTGAATTCATTTAAGATCAGGAATCACTGTGAAGGCAATATTGAAGTCTTGTGCTTCTCAGTTAATTTTCCTAATTGACAATAAAATTACTAAAACATTTGGGAGCTATCCGAATACTTTCCAGTGCAGTAAGTTTTGATTCATGGAACACTGTGGCTGAATTTAAAATCTATAGTCTTATGACTCTCAGACAAAAGTACAACAGATATTGAAATATTTAGTCAGTTGGTTTTTACCCACATGAACATTTACTATCTTGCTAAATCTGATATTCAGCAGAGAAAGATCTTGAGTGACTGTCCTACTGAGTGTGGAGTTTCATTTTAGGCATATTACTGGAAGGAAAGATATGTATGTGTATAGATATAGATAGATATACATAGATAAAGATACATATGCAGTGGTTTGATGAACAGTCTGTATTTGCCTCTAGATTCATTCTCCATTCTTCTCCAGCTTGTTGTAGTCCTCAGGAGGTTGATCACTACAGAAACACCAAACGCAGACCTTTGGCTTATGATTAAGTTGGAGCAATGGGATGTGGGAATGAGAAATGGTGAATTCAAGGAATTTGAATGCTTCCTCTCATTAGGGTGTGGATTGGCCTAGACAAACCGTAGGCTGTTTCTTTCAGCTCTCAACAGCTCTCCGCGCGTATTCTCCTTCTCCATTGGAATAGCTCCTTGTTCTCCATTGTTCCTAGCTCAGCAGTTTATCAAAGCTCACTGGTTTCACTTGACTTTACTCTGAGCTCTGTGAACAATCTCATTTAACTCTCCAGTACTCTTGTGCCCTGCATCTCTTGTTGAGACCTGAGTAATATAGCTCACGTATATTCTATCAAACAGCATAAAATGCAATTCCAAAAATACACAGGAAAAGGCTCACTTTGCCATAATCCATAATCCATGTAGAAATGACACTTGACCAACAAGAATTTATTTAGGTTTCTGAAAATACTTGAACTGTCATTATGAGATGTTTCCTTTTCATAAAGTAAGTCATTTTGTTCATAATATAACATCTTTTCAGTTCTACCCCAAGGGATTGATAATTAGCACTTCATACACACATTTTCTGTAGTCTGAGGCTAAAGATTGTGGGGAAAATGCTAGACAGCAAAAAATAGAGGATTTGATGTTTAAGAACAGACAAAAAAATCACTACAGCAACACACACTACACAAAGAACAGTTAGGGTTGTTAGCAAGGATATTTGCTTTACTTTTCAGTTTTTATAATAGTCAGTGTTAGGTGTATTGAGATAGACCTTTGTTTCTCCTAATTCTGGTGTCCAATGAAACACTAGATGTCTTGCCTGCCTTTCCAATGCCTAACAAGCTTAACATTAAAAATATCTAAAATTGTATAGAATTTGTAAAAAAAAAAAAAAGAAAGAAAGAAAATATGCATTCCTCACCTTTCTCGTTGGAGTCAGTCTCAAGAAAAAAAAAGCAAGATTCTTTCAGATTCTTCTCCTGTGAGAGTAGGCATGGATAGTCTGAGAACATAGGTATATTCAGGGTCTTGAGGTGTCAAACAATGAAAGTTATTCATGAAAAATTTTAGACAGTTCAGTTTGTCAGTCAGGGAAGCAGAGATAAGGGATTTATTATAGCAATAAAGCAATAGAAAAAGTAAAGGCCCAGGAAGGGCTGTTAGAGAATCAGAAACTAAGTGATTAACCCCTTAGCCCAAACACCCGAGAAGGTGCTCAGAGATTGCTGGAATTTTTGGAAGCCAAGCAGATTTAGCCAAATGAACCACCACCAGAAGGAAGCTTGTGGATAGGCCTAGAGACCTGTTGCCTCCACGTAACTCCCACTCTGTGGACAGCCAAGCATTTGGTATTAGGTGCCAAGATCTAGCACGGTGGCTGGTCCCTAGGGCAGCAAGCCAGAAGCAGAGCTATAGACAAGGAGGAGCCAAGTGCAGCTGGAACTTGCCGGCCTCCTGTGTACGTGCTCAGCACCACTTATGGGCACCACTTATCCAAACCTGGGATCTGTTACAGTAACATCCACGGCTTTGTTTCTGACTTCCAGATCTCAGGCGAGTTGTTTGCTTGTGCAGAAGATTCTAGGCAGTTATAAGTACTTCCTAGATTAAGCAAATTAATGCAGCACAGTACAGCATAGTTAATTCCTTGTCAGCCTCATAGTTATACACTCCTCTTATGCATATTCAACATCTAAAGATAATAACACAAAGATAGTAGGAAAAAAGAGAATAAAAAAGGTGCAGTGGTATCTCGGTTTATGATTTTCATTTGTTTCATGATTTGGGGAAGATGGCTGCATTTGTGTTTGTGTGGGGGAAATGGCTGTGGTCATGGTTTTTGTTCAGTTTAGAGTTTGTGCATGGAAGCAAAATTTTGCTGAATGCCTTTGTTTGTGAACTGAATGGTTTGCAAATAGAAGCATTTGTGAACTGAAGTATTATTGTATCATAATCCAGCACAGAAAATGTATCTAAAAGTGTATCTTTATGCAGTAAAATTATCTTACATTTTTTTAAATGATCTTTGATCAATTAGTCTGATTTTCAATCTGGATATATGACAATCAACTTTATAAGGTCTTATAAGTTATATAAATGATTCTGTTGCTGCAAAAAAGGGGTAGGGGAAGGGAATTGATATGTGTTATGTACATGTACCAATTTCCAAGTGTGAATGTAATCATAATGTACTGAAAACATTTAATAATGAAGATAAAAAAATAGCAAAATCATGCTTCTAGCCTAACACAGTAAAATTATTTGAAAATATGTAAACTTTCCCCCCAAAAGAATGTACACAAAATCTCATATGGCCTTTTTTCTATTGTTGAGGATACTCACTTCTTTTCTAATTGAGTGTCCCTCCCACTTTGATATACTGTAATTTAAATATTGAAATGTAAGGTTAATCACAATGAGCACATCTTATGCTAGTAGAACAGCAGAAAAAAATGGCTAAATATCAGCCTGAGATCTATCTATTTTCTGCAATTCATCCTATTATTCTAACTGGCATTTTTAATTTAAATTCTTAGCTATCCCATACTCATTTTGTTCTCAGTTAGCCATAGATCCTGGCCCCCAAACATTGGAAGGGCTCAAACATTAATAGTCTCTTTTGACTTGTAGCTTTCTTTAATTTTTATCACAGATCACAGGAATACTAAGATTCTCAGAGGAATTCTATAAATACTAGATATCTCTTTCTGTGACCCATTGTATAGTAGCAACTTAATTTTTCTTTGATAATTAGCATCAATTTTCCAATATAGTAATCTTTTTCTACTGTTGGTTCAGTGGTTTAATTTCTACTTTAGTGGAAATTTTCTAGTGGCAGTATTACTGTTTTGGAAACTGCTACAGTTTAGATTTGGACTGTCCCCTAAAAGGCCATGTGTTAAAAGCTTGCTCCCTGGTTTGGGATGGTTAGCAGGTAGTGGAACCTCCTCCCTCTTCTCATCTCCCTCTCCCTCTCATTTCCCCCTCCCTCTCTCTCTAATCTCCCCTCCTTCTCTCTCTCCCATCCTCCTCTCGCTTCCTTTCCTCTCTCTCGTACTCTCTCTTCATCCATCCATGGTAAACAAGTTGTGTGTACCATACATTCCCACTATGAAATATTGCCTCCCCAAAGGCCCCAAAGCAAGAGACCTAACCTGTCATGGATTGAAATCTCTAACACACTGTGACCTAAAATAAACTTTTTCTCTCCATAAGTTCTTTATCTGAGATATTTGTCAGAGTAACAGAAAGCTGACCAACACAGGGATTATGGACTTTAAACTAATAGATCTCCAATCTAAAGGGGTGAGAAGCAAAGATTTCACAATAGGGTCCCTAAAGATAACTGTGAAAGGACCTCCTCTCATTCCCATCCTTTGAGTTCCCAACTTGAAAAATTGGCAATGAGGAAAGCGTATGCACTAGTTGCTAACTTGGGGTATATATCCTATGTATCTTAAGGTATAAGTATAGCTTTCCAGTTTCCAACCAGCTGAAACCATAAACTGAATCTTTAGTTCTATCAGTTCAGCTGCCTCACATTATGGAAATATCAATGCATTATATAAATGTAAGATCATTTTTGCACTTACTTTGCTATAAAATGAATTACTTAGTCAGAACTAGTGCTTGGAGAATAATGAGTAAGATATTCTATCAGTTCATATTGGTTTTGTCAGAAACACTATAGTAACACTCTAGTTACTCAGTTTGCAGAATTTAAAACAACTTTGTTGAAATTTAAGGAAGAGGGGAAGAGCCATTATAAATAAATTTCAACTACTCAAATTCATAATTATAATGAGAAGGAAAATAAGATGGGCCCATGAGAGAAAATGATAAAGGAGGACCAAGGAGGTGGTAGAAGATACTTCACAAAGAAAAGCATCTAAACTGAGACCCAAAAAAGGAGCATAGGGAAATATTTTTTTAAAGGAAGACTAGTCCCATCTTAAACTGTTCCGAGAAGAGTTCAGCACCCTTGCTGCAACCTATTCCTCACCTGACATTTTATCTGGAACCTACTCCAAACATATTTCTAACCCCCACTAAAATTTAGAATGTCAGAGTTACCAAAACCCTTAAATTGCCAAATCCAGTGGTTAATTCAGACCTCTCATCTCACTTGAACTGGTATGTGTTGGAGGCCACAAAAATGGTCCACATAGCAAAAGGAAGGAAGAATTTTGGCATACGTGTAGCCAGTTTAGTAGGTGGCATGATAGAGAAAATTTATGGACAATCTCCTGTGATTTATCTCCATTGCTGGAATCTTGACTTCCCAATTTCTAAATACTAGTGTACCACAGGGTTTGGTAATTAGCTTCCTTTTCCTACATTCATTTGCTAAAGATGGGATCAGTTGTTCTATTCATTTCCAAATATTTTTCTCCTGTCTTAAACTCTCTCAAATCCTACCTTATACTCACCTGCCTGTCTGATACCTGCACTTAATATCTAACAAGCATTTTAAGCTTAATTTGTAGAGAACTGAACAACTGATTTCTTATATTCCTTCCCAAATCACCTTCTTAACCTTAACCATGTATGTATCACATCACATGCAAATTAGAATAAGTAAAACATTTTGACAAACTTTCTTCATAATTCTCTTATTCTCATTCAAGCCATAGGCAAAGCCAGCAGTGACATATCTGAAAGCTCAACACTTAATACATCCTGATATGACATTATGGTAGTATGAGTTAACATTTCTCACTAAGCTATGCAATAGTGTTTTGTATGGTCTTGCTGCTACTGGCCTTGTCTCCCATTAGTAAAACCTCCACCAAGAAGCTACAGTGATTCTTAAATTAAGCATATCTGATTATGTCTCTTTCCTGCTAAAGACTGAACATTGGCTTTTAAAAGAATAAGAACCTAAAGTCCTCCATCACCAAGTTCGTGTGATCTGATTTAATACCATGTTTCTCACTCAGCATCTGTCAAGAGATACCTTTATTGACCATGTTAGTTACAGTAGCCTGTGATTATACTGTTTTTTCCTCTGCTTTGATTTTATTTGTATTTATGACTTCTTAATATTACATCATATGCATTTATTTGTTATCCCCCTGTTCCTGCCCATACCACAGACTCTGTGTACAGAGATTTGTCTGTATTGTACACAAATCTCCAGCACAAGTGCACACAGGAAGGTAATTGAGAAATACATTAAATAAATGAGAGCCATTAAAGAGTTCTAGAAAAGGAAATGAAGTGATACAGCCAATGATTGGAAAGGTACAAGAATGGAAACAGGAATACCAATCAGTAGCTTCTGCAGTCATAAGATTGGACTGAGTTGGAGTAAGGTAAAGGAAATGGAGATGTTTAGAAGAAAATGACACAAGTCTTCTGACCTTTCAATATGTCCACATATTTTATTTGAACGTCATCAAAATCGTCTGTGAAGCTTTTGTTTTATTTACAAATTCGATTCCATGTAGATGTATCATGGCCAAATACTTACTGAATGTCTTGATACAGAATGATAGGATGTCAGAACAGGAAGTAGATACAAGGATAATTAAGCTTGATGATTTCACTTTTTAGGTGAGAGACTTGACCTCAAAGAGGCTGGCGCTATAACTTTAGCCACTGGCTCGTTAGTGGAATGGTAAGATTAGAACCTGGTTTATATTTTCCTTGTTCCTGTGCTCTTTCCATCTTCCCATTAGTTATCTTGCAGAACTGCCTTAAAAATATGTAATTTTAACATTTTAAGAACTTTGAAACTGCTAATTATTTTAAAAATAACTTCTGTAGCTATAAAAGTTCATTTGGTTTATTGCATGATTTTAATTGTACTTCTGGCTGCACTGCTAAGTCCCAAGGGCAGTCATCAGTTTTTTTTTTCTGGGTATTTCTGTCCAACAGCTTTGAACTGGGAGTGATCAGAAGCCATGGTGTCACTGCATGGTTAGTAATGTGGAGTTTATCCATTCCACTCCCTTCCTATATGCCCCTCCTGAATACTCACTCAATGTCATATTTTTAGGTGGGATCTCAGACAATAAGGTAAAAAAGCAAAATAAATCAAGTACTGAGAAGGCTAAATAGGCTGAATAAAGTAAACAATTTTTCCATGCTAATTTAGATTCACTGCATCACATATTTTTAATGTGAATTTTCTCCCTGAAACCACTCAGCAGCAATATCTCACCAAGTGTCATAAATGCTTAGGGCATTTCCCACCTCTCTGCAAAACCACCACACACTTTTCCTCCCTTCTGTATATTATGTAGGCCTAATTTTCACAGAATTCAGGAGTGTTTCATTAATCCGTTTAAATAGGTTGCTTGATCTTAATGATCTCACTCACACCAAAGTACCTAGGAGCTTTCCTCTCCTGGTGAGATGTATGATCCCGACACCTATGGTGGGAAAAAAGGGTAATTCACTTGAGACTGATGCTCCCGGAAGCTGATAAATACACATGGGGGAGGGTGGTATTGTCCAGGTCAGCTTCTACTTGAATTCTTATCAAAGTATGACTTCTGTTTACATGCTTTGGGGTTGACTGTGATAGAGACAGTTCCTAGATACCTTCTGACAAGAGGTAAAACTTTTCTTAGGCTCACTTTTCTCTTCCCATGCTATACTGTCTCTTAATATCACTCTACCCACTTGTATTTTTTAGGAAGTTCTCTAATCACGTGAGAGTAAAAGAGCTATTATAGGTTGAAATGTCTATCCCACATAATTCATATGTGGAGATCCCCCTGAGTTGTACCTCAAAACGTGACATTCTTTCTCCTAATTAGTTAAGATGAGCTCATACTGGAGCAGTGTGGGTCTCTCATTCACTATGACTTGCATCCTTACAGGAAATTTCAACACAGACACATACATAAGGAGAATGTTGGTGAAAATTAGATCCATATTGCCATGAGTCAAGAAACTATAAAAGCTAAGAAAGAGCCTTAAAAAGATTCTTCTTTAGTGTCTTCAGAGGGAATGTACCCTTACTGGTGCCTCCATCTTCGGCCTCCAGAACTGCAATACATTTCTGTGATTTGCACTGTCCTGACTGTAGTGCATTCCTCTGGCAGCCCTGGCAAGACAGGAGCTGTTATGGAAGAATGGCAATGTTAATTTCCTAGGTCTTGCTCTATTTCTATGCACAGAATCTTGTGTGAGTTTTCTAAACTGCAATGAGGTCACCTCATCCCTAATTAGAACCCGTTAGTGGTTCCCCCACTCTCCTTTCCAGGGCTATGAGACCTACTGTTGCTGGGCCCTCAGGAAGCCCTCGGAGGTTATTCATGACACTGCTCCTTTGTGCCTTCTCCAATCTCCTCTGGAACTTTAGTGTGCTCAAAACACTAAGCATTTAGATACATTTATCCATTTTTCCTTTCTCACTTATTTAAATCAGGTTTCTGTTAAAAAATAATTTCCAATCAAGCTTTTCTTAATTACCTTACATCAGACAACCTTCTCCTCATTTATTTTTGTCTCTTTCCCCTTCAGTAACACTTATTAGTACCTAATATTATGAGTCTTTTTCTTGTTTTCATCTACAAACATGCAAGTTCCTCAAGCATAGGAGCTAGGTCAGGTCTGTAGCATGTTCAAAGCTTAGAACTGTAGAGTTCTCAGAAGGAGGTCACGACATATTTGTTGAATGAATGAGTATGTGGATAAATAAATGATTTGCCAGAAACTTGGAGAATGTACAGTTTCACTCAACAGCTACTTCCCTAGGTATGACTAGTTGTTGTTTGCACTCCCCTCTGTGTTATTGTGAAAGGGAGCCCACTTCATATATGTCAAAGACCTCTTCCCCATGTCTTTCCCTGCCTCCTTCTCCCAACACTGGAGCTTCAGGAAGGGCAGGTCCTAAATGCGACAGGACAAAAGAAGCAAGTTCCCCTGTGTCACCTTCTCTTGCTCATCCTGTATCTCCCATAGATGTTGGTACTGAATAGACATTCAGAAATCATACATTTAAGGAATAAACAGAAAATATTTTTACAATAAATGAAATTTTAGACTCAGCTAAATTTCTCCAGAGTAATCTATGACTTTCAGATAATCCTATCTGCTTTCAGTGACTTTTCAATTTACCCATTTGTGATCAGCAACCACTGGGAGAGTCCCAGCAGGCCTTTTGCCTAGGCTGTTCTCCCTGTGTGATCTCTTGCCCTTGAGAGGCAGCTGGAGTGAGCAACTCAAAGCTAAAGAACAGAGCAGCGCAGATGTGAAAGAAAGTCACTTCTGAGAATGTTATAAAAAGATGAGCCTGGGTCTTGAGTGCTCTTGCTCTTTCACTGAGAGGCTTATTTTGGGAGAAACCAGCTGCCATGTCGTGAGGCAAGCATGTGGAGAGGTCTGTATAAGTGAATCTGGGACCAGATTCTCCCCTCACTGAGCACTGAGAAACCATAGCTCCTGCTGACACCCAGCTGAAGGCTCCTGGGATACCCCGGCTGAAAGTACTCAGTTAATCTGCCCCGGGCTTCCTTGCTCACAGACACTGGGCAACAATAGATGTCTGTTGTTCTCAGTTGCAAAGTTTTACAGTCATCTGTTATGTAGCAGTAGGTAACTGATAACACAGTGCTCTGGGAGAACATTTGATTTGCACCCCCACTTATGCATAATTTGTAAAGCATTATTAATGTAAAATTTTAACTCAAGATGTTTAACTCAAGATGGTTCTTCCAAAGGCTAACATGTATCTAAAGGAAACTTATTTTTCATATCTGTGTCAACTTTCTAAAGTTGTAGTATTTATTTTTGTCTGTATATTTAAACTAGTGGCCTACCACAATTTAAAACTTATTCTTTCACTGAATGTCTACCCTCTGTCAGATGGTTTTAAACATTTTACATATATTATCTCATCTAATCTTTAAAAAAAAAAACCCACAACCCTCTACAGCAAGTAGCAATCATTACCCCATTTGGAGAAGCAGAAGAACAAGCAGGGTAAGAAACCCACCCAAGGTCAGCAGCTAGCAAGTAGCAGAGCTAAATATATTGGATCTAAAGCTGATCTGACCAATGGTTTATCCTACAACCTAGACCAAGAGATAGGTGGTACAGAAGAACTGAACAAGTCAAAAAGACTCAAAAACTAATCTCCACCAGAAATGTTACTTAAATAGGCCCAGAGATTTTACGATTAAAATATGAAATACCAATCTTTGATAGATTCTTAGAAGGATTACATGTGATAAATGAAATAATATGCAACAAACACCTAGCACACTCGCTGGCATATACAAGTACAGAAAAAAAATTTACAAGTGAAAAAAGGAGACAGATACCAAACTATCATTAGGAGAAAAACCTTAAAAGAATAAAAAACCAACTTTGCCTTTCTTCAAAGCGATAACTGAGATCACTAGAAAAATCCACAAGCATCCTGGAGGAGACTCCTGAGTCAGCATCAGATCCACTGACATGCCCAACTCACTGACACCTGCTGACATCAAGAGCGGCAAGGATGGTGACCTCGCCACATGTCCACCTGATCTGGGACCCTGGTGGCTCCCCGGAATGATTTTCAGAAGAAAAGCCTTATGAAGTAGGAGCAACTGGAAAATCAGAAACTATCATGGGGACATGTAATGTACATTTGATTTAAAGCCAGAGTGACCTTGAGAAAACTAGATTAGGGCTTGGCCACTCAGCCATGCTGAAGTTCACCCTTTTTACTCAAGAGCCTGAGAGCCCAAGGCACAAAGTAACTTCTATACATACTCTTTCGGCAATGAAGCCTCTCACCATCTGTCCATGTGCCTGGGTCATTACTGGTAGTCTCACTGTGCTTAGAAAGTCTAGAAGTTTCTGACAGAGTTAGAGTGCTTCAAAAGAAATTTTTTTTTTTTTTTTTTGACATTTGGCACATTGTGAGAGGATTTAACCTCCATTCTGGAACATGTTCGTTACTTAAAACTAGGTGCCTTCCAAAGTCTGCCAGACCAGACAGGTACACAGACATTTCTAATCAGAGTCCAACCAATCCCAGAAAACCAGTTGCAGTGAAAAATGAAGTGACTGATGGACTAAGTCTAAATGATTTTGAGCTGGGTGAAAATTCCATTTTCCTAGTAAAAACCATGTGGAGCTGTTAAATTCAACTTCTGAGATTGCTTTTAGGTTTGCATATTAATATTTCTGAATCTATGCCTTTTACACTGCATATAATTTGAATG
Organism: Dolichotis patagonum; assembly: GCA_004027295.1. Taxonomy (NCBI): domain Eukaryota; kingdom Metazoa; phylum Chordata; class Mammalia; order Rodentia; family Caviidae; genus Dolichotis; species Dolichotis patagonum. Next base: position 64,704 of record PVJX010005180.1, on the reverse strand, counting down.
CTGAAAATTAAATCATAGGTAACAAAGCATAAACTCTCAATTATATTAAAAATAAAGACTGCAAGCACATAAATTGGCACCTGGGTACATATTTACAGTTCATAAAGGGAAGGAGACCAACTTTTTTGAGGGCCTGTTATGTGCCAGGCTCTGTACAGATGTGCTTTTCATGTTTCTCATTCTTTGTAACAGCTCTCTCAGCAACTTGTAATTATTCCTGGTTTCCTCTTCTGAAATTGAAGAGGAAATTGATGCTCAGAAGAGGAAATTGATGCTCAGAAATGTCAATGGTAGAGTAAGGTTTGAACCTGGGTCTGACTGACACTGAAACTCTTCCTTTGTTACCAATTTAATTCCCTTCCTAAGGAGGCTAATTTAGAGTTTATAGTTTTTCACCTTAATAAGATTGAATTAAGCTCAAGGAATTAAAAAATTAAGATGGTAACTACCCAAATTCCTCATCAAATCCCCCTGACAATGACAGTAATGATGACAATGAGTGAACAAGGCCCTGTAGATAAGCCAGGGACAATTCCTATCTATCAGTCATCTCAGATGAGTCTCCTCCATGCTACAGAGTGAGTGTGGTGATCACACAGACTGGCTGAGGCCTCACCTGGTGAAGGTGAGATCTTCACCCACATGGTCTGACTTCTGGGGTCACCCTTTCTTCACTCTTTGCTATGTCTGGAAAAGCAAGTAGAACAAGGCAGGGAACCTAAGGACTAACTCCAAACACACACCAGTCACTCAATGGAAGACAAAAATACTCCAGTGCTACCAAGGCTATGTTCTCATGTTAACTGACATGTTGGGCAGTTCCCAGCATATGTTATAGTTGATGAGAATGGTGATTACCTGATAGAAAGTCTAGAAGTCATATAAATGTTAATGCATGGGAGAGAACTGATAAAAGATGCCACTAGAACCAGCTCCTCAAATGAAAAAAGGGCTGCTGTATAACACGGTACTGTAATGAAAACTGGGGAGCCCACTTAGTGCTGAGCATGTTGTGACGGGGATGTAAAGGAGAAAGTGCTACTGTGGGATGGGCCCTTCCTGATTCTTAAACAGAATGTGCATCTCCCTTCTCCCTGAAACACAGAAGGTTCTGGCCTGCTCTGCCAAGAGAAGTTTGACTTCTGATCCTTTTAGCTCAGAAAGCATGATGTCTTAGTGCAAAAGTTGAAAAATGGACAGAAAAAGTTCAGCCTTGAACACCAATGTTTTAAGCCAATGTCTTTTTGGAGCTGTGAAGGAATAAGGGAATACAGTAGTTCTAAATTCTGTCCACCTTTAATTATTTAAAATGAAATCACTATTTATTATCAAAGAGTTTCATGGCTATGGAAGCTCAACAGCACACCTAATCTCTCTCTTGTCCTATTAGGTGTGGCAGGATAGCTTAGTGGTTATGTGGGCTACCAAGTCAACTACTCAGGTCACAACTGGGCTCTGATACTTGCCAGCCAGGTGACCTTGGGCAGGTTGCAACTATTTTTTTTTTTTAAACTAGGAATTGAATTCAGGGCCTCAGGCTTGCTAGGCAGGTGCTGCACCTTTGAGCTACATTCCCGGCCCAAGTTGCAACTTCTTGATGAATCTCATCTTCTTGAAAAATCTCCACCTGAAAATAGCAGTGAAATGGGGTTCTACCTTCTGGGGTCACTGTAAGTACACATGAGGCCCTTAGAACAGACTTCAGCATGCTACAAGCTTTCAACAGACACTACTTATAGTGTTCATTCAGGGATTCTATCTGTTTGCTTTGTTCCTCTAATTTTTTAGCTGTGTTTTCACTAGATGTGTTCACTATTTCTGTCACTACTTTTATCATTTCTTCTTTTACCTGGGCAAGTACTTCTGATTTGAATTTCTCCATAGCTTCCACTAGTTGCATCTTTATTTCATTTGATATCATTTCAGACATTTCAGGTGTATGGCTTCTTTTTTCTTCTATGTACATGGCTCCTAAGCTTTCTTGGGGTGGGCTGGAGTTTTGAGCCTGCCTTTGGTCTTTCCTTTTGTCATTTTTCTATATTTCCTTGCTTTCCTCTGGATGTGTGGTGAGTTACCTCCTGCACCCTCAGTTCCTGGAGCAGTGCTGGCTCACCCACAGGTTCTTGGCTCCCTAAATTGAAAGGTGGAAGCTGGGCCTCATGATCTGGGGCCCGCAGAATCTCGGGCCACAGTCCCATGTCCAAGGGGGTGAGTATGATCTCAACCGCTGGGAGTGCTGGTTTTAGTCTCTGCCCAGGCCAGCCCACACCAGGCTGTCAGGCCCCCAGCTCGGCCTCCACCTCCCAAACTGAGAGAAGGCCGCTGAGCATGTTGCACTAAGGTGGTGGAGCTTCCGGGAGTTGGTCCAGTGTACCCGGTAGCCATCCAGAGGCTCAACTGCCCAGAGCACAGGTCGCCAACTCTCCACAAGCCCACCTTGGGGCAGCAGGACTTACCTCGCAGGGTCCCCTCTGCAGGCTCTTGGCTCCCTAAATTGTAAGGCGGATGCTGGGCCTGGGGAACTGGAGCCCACGGAAACTCGGGCCGCAGTCCTTTGTCCTAGAGAGCGGGAAAGATCTCCCGGGTCAACAGATACTACTGACAGGTACTAAGTGTATCATAACGTTCACTGCCCATAATTTTGCATTCCTGAACAATACCCAACCAAATTACAGTTTGTACTTCCATGTTAATTAGGAGGCTGGCATATGTGAATTATGGGATTATTCAACAGAGAGACTCTTCAACCCTTAAAAAGAAATCAACTAAATGCAAGTATGACTATTTATTATATTGACATATTTACAAAATATTACAAAGTACAATACCATTCTAATTCACCATATTACATAAGAGCTGCATACAGGCAAGACAAAGTATATGAAAAACATTTACTTCTGTCTTTGGTATTAGAAATCTACATATATCCACAGCATTTAAAGTTTCTAATACAAAGTATTAAACGTAGACAAAGATGTAACTGGTAATGTCATGAAAATGGGGATCTTATATCCTCTGCTATGAAACTTTCAGGTCAACAAAACTCAACACAAAGACCACATATCATCTGCAAGGGAGGAATCTATGGATGGAAATAAACAATACATGCCACAGTACTGTACACAGGAGCAGTTCAGTTTGTGTGAAGCTGCACTCTCTGTAATAACACTTGTCTGACAGGAACAGACAAACATTCCCAAGACACAGTCATAGATAAGACTTTATAGGAAGGAATCCACTCCAACAGTTCACCTTGGTGGTGTAACTCTGCTGTACAGAACATTTTATAAAATACATTTTCATGGTCATTTACACATTTACAAAGACTCAACTGATTTTAGCAAATAACGGTTTTTCTAAAAGACAATCACAGTTTACATAATTCTGAGGTAAAGGTCTTGAATCTATTCTAGATGAGAAGTCTTAGCCCCAGGAGGGTCTCTAGCAGGGAGTGTGTGACCACTGAACAGCAAGTTCTGATGCCCAAGTATGCTGGGAAGAGGGCAGGCAGAGCCACTGCATTTCAAAGATGATCTGAAATTTCAGAACCGAATGTTCCTTGTTTGGCTCTATGAACTTAATGCTTCGCATTTTTGTTTATCCAAAACACAAAACACTTTCTGCATCTTTTCACTTCCACTGTGGAGGAAACATTTCATCAGGAAAGGGCCAAGTTAGTCTTAACTTGACTGCCTAGATTGGAGACTCTGGGCATTCCAGAAGTATGTATTTATACCTCACAAAAAAAGGAAGGCGTGGTAAAAGTAATGTTCTGCAACACTCATCTTCTGCTAGGTGACAAATGTCCAGAAAGGCCTGCAAAAAGGAAGACTATAAATATCACAAGTCTACAGAAGTCCAGTGACCCTCTTTTTGTCCCTAAATGTATAAAGGACCCAGGTGTGCTTTCCTTCCAAAACCCTCAACAAACTTGTTTGTGCTCATGTAGGTACTCCATGAAAATACAGGATTCAACCAATATGCTGCAGGGCTCTCCAGGAGGAAGGAAAAGGCTAATGTCATAGATACTGCTGCTATAAAATTATTTACTATGGAGTGTAGCCCTTGATCTGCTTTGTAAACAATGCCACTTTACTCGGGTTACAGGAAACTATGCATAAGATACCTAAGCATGATTACTTCAACAAGTACTACATTTTCAAAATAACCTTATGGAATCACGAAGGTTGTAAAATTTAATACGAAGACAACTGCCATGTGCTTTATCTCATTGTTATAAAAAGGAGTGTGCAGATATAATCAAAACATCAAATGAGTAACTGAAACCTTTCTGGAATATATCACTTATGATGCAAACCTAAGCATTTGTCTTTATATTTTATCATGAGTCACATCTGAGGGTGAAATTGTTTGCTGGCCAATGAGTCACCTGTTGGACAATTTATGACAAGTAATGCTGAATCCTTCCAGTGAGCTGGATCTTTCCCAAACGGCAACACACTTAATTTTTTTTTCCTGCTAGGCAAAACAGAATTAAACCTCTGCTTCTTTGTACCATCAAAAATTCTGGTGAATGATGCTTGAAAATAAAGAAACCATGCATTAAGCATTTACTAGTGGACGGCCTTTGGGTATCTGACCTGATGGAGGTAAAGAGAATCTGAACGAATGTGTTGGCAGGTCTCTTTTGGGAAGCAAAGCTTTTGGCCTTGCCCTGGTCCCTGACAATGACAGATGGGCAGGCTGTTTCTTGCACGGCTCTAGGCAAGCCATTAATCTGTCAGTACCAGCATCTTTAGAAATCCCAGCATTAAGACTTAGTAGGGGAAAAGGAGGGAGGATGCTGAACAGCCAGAAATGCAGCTTTTAAACACTTCAGGTAATTCATAATGCTTTGCAGGCTCTGTTTGTTTGTTCTCTGAGATTTTTGGTGCAGGGTGCAATGCTGGATTGGAATTTATTCATCCTCTTCCACATATGTGGATGGAAACCAGCCCACCTGAAAAAGAAACGCAACCAATGATGACTTTGCATCTGGCACTTCAAAAGATTCTACAAACACAGCATTTTGTTTTTGTAACATCCCAATTAAGCTGAGATTTTATGCCTGGTGTAGGTGAAGAAGATAGGTTTAACTGCTCTTAAAAGTTTAATAGAGTGAATGATAGAAATGGAGGAATAAAATAAGCTTAAACAGTGTTCTACTCCGCCAGCACACAAATAAATATGTAAATGAAGTGTAGTATGGGTCTCAACTACATAATGATTCCTATTTCTGCTGTGGAACAGGATGTAAAGACAGAGGTACTACATCCCATTCTTTCCAATTGAGATCAGCGGCTCTTAGAGATATCTGGCACTACCCATAAAGTGTGTGCACCACTTTTAGAACCAGAGCTCAGGTTCTAAAAAGAATTGAAATGCTTCTCAATTCTTCTCCAAATGGGAAGTTATGAAACTTGCTGGAGTGAACTTTACTTATGCCACTAAGATATTCAATGAATACACTGTTAGTGAGTTCCTAGTCCTAACAAGGTAGAATACCAGTCTCTGGAGGCCAGGGTTCCCCGGTGTGAAGATTACAACACAGTAGGTGCCTTTTGTCCAAGCGTTGAGAGGGACAACTCACCCTGCCATTCACTTCTCCTCTCCACCAGCCATTTGCACTCATCTTTGTGTAAATCTTCACCACATCTCCTTTCAACAAGGACAGTTCTCGCATGTCTCTTGCACAGAAGTCATACCGAGCAATGGCAATGCCCAGCACTTTTGGACTTAACACTGTAAAGAAATTATGGGAGGCAGAGTTGACGTGGGCTTGGTTAACAGCGCGCGAGCCTAATCAAAGGAACATTGTTGATGTTATCAGATGCACATCCATGATTTCATTACAGACCAGTGATAATGGCAGAGGGGCTTGAAAGCAGCACAACTGCTGTTTCAATTCAATCATGTGCAGGCAAATTCATTTTATAAAGTTTAAACAACCCTGTTCCATTTTCACATTCTTTGTAAAACAACTTCAAAATAGGGACGAGTTTTTGTAAAACAAAAACAAAACCCAAACACAACTGGTTTACATCTACATTACTATCTACAGGACAGAATCTAGAATAAGTTACATAAATTTCCTATTAATGGCACAGTAATCTATTTCTAATTAGAATCTCTGAGATGAAGCTATTTTTATCTGGTAACTGCTTGGCCTTACACTTAAAACAACTCATTTCTGTGCTCTAGTCAAATTGATGCCTTCGTATCTATTTAAGTGGTATTTTCCCCAATTGACCTTTTTTACTCTAAAATTATATATATGCATGTATATATACATCTAAATATATCTAAATACATGCATGTATATACAGTCAATTATGTAAAGAAGTGTGAAGCAGGTTTCACAGAAAGACACAAATACTGCCTTCTTTTCAAATAAAGACTGCCTCACAGAAAAATTTACTAAAATAGTCAATCAAAAACAAGATGTCAGGGTGTTCACTTCATGTGTTAGGTGTTTGCTGTTTGCTTGTTATAGTATTTTTGATAGCCAAAGAGGAGCTTGCCCTGAGATGAGAACTCCTTTCAAGCTGTACACGTTGGTGAGTCTCTAGTGTTTGATAACATGCTTTATATTAACTTCCCCACCTGTTGCTCTCCGAGGTTATAAAGGGTTTTCAATTATATGCTCAGTGAATCTGAGAATCACTCATCTGAGATTGGTGAGACTTTATAGATCTTCAATGGTAGAAGGACTAAAGTGTAAGAAAACAAGATAAATGGGAAGCACCGGCCATCTGTATTTTTTACAGTTTCTAGCGCCCAGGCAGCGGCAGTTATGACCTATGTTACCCTAGAAAAGTCAGCCCACTTGTGACAGGAATTTCTGGCCTATAATTCATGGCTTTGCAATGATAGAAATTTATTTAGTCTCAAGGTGTCGATCATAAGATAAACGAATAGCAATGCCATAGATTTCAGAACTGTAAAAAGGAGTAAAAATAGGTCATTTTATTTTACTGTTCAGGATACAAACCACTTTAATGGTTTTCTTACTGAAAACTGTCCCATTTCTGGGGCACCGCTCTTACAGTCACTGCACATAAAAACCCCTGTGATGGAAAAATCCAATCATTAGCTTTACCATGTGACCTTGCAAGGGCCTTTTAACCCCACCAAGCCACATTTTTCCCATCTATAAAATGAGAGGTTTGTACTAGCTGACTTTTTATGTCTGTTTCAAAATTCTATGATTCCACTGAGACTTACAGGTTAATTTTATAAAACCTGTAAGAAAACATACTTTATCTTGCCGTTACGTGGTTCCCTCAGTGCCATACAAATAGACATTAAACTCTCTAGTTAATTATGGAAACAAAGACCAAAATGCTTGGGCACAAACTGGAGAGCTACAGAAGTGATGGGTACCTGCTATTCTTTTAAGCAACATGCACTGAATTTTACTTTTTTACTTAGCGATAAGGTTTGGATTTTGGTTCTTTGCATTTTATTCATGGAAATAAACATTGTCTTTTCTCAACTAAAATTTATAGTCCTCAAAAAGTTAATTTTTCAGAGTACTCCATCTGTGTTCACACTTTCAGCCCCACCCCACGCCAACCTCTACCCACAGACACATTATAAAATGTGTTATTGACATATATGGCATGAGCACACACACAAAAACCAGAGAAGTAAAATGTCATGACAAACAATGACTTTATGACAGAGAAAAGTGTATGGTGGCAATGGTACTCTAGGGATGGTCTGTGAGGAGATGTAGCTACATGACAAGTTACACATAGAAGTCAAAATATTTTATTTGCAAACAGAAGCATGTTGGGGAGACATATAAAAGCAGTAAAGCAGTACCTGACCAGAAAGGAGTGGAAGAAGGGGGAACAAAGCTGTAGTCTGGAGGAGTTAAAAAAGAAAAGCCACAGAACAAAGAGGGGGCTTAGAGAAAGAAAGAAAAAAAGAGAAGCAAAAGAACATTTAGGAATTGGCAAAAGTTATCTCAACACGACTAATTTTGTTGTCTGTCATCATAAGAAAATTGTCACATGCGCATTGTAATAATAAGCTGGATTTTTACCCACCACTCTTTTGTTACCATTTCTGAATAAATAGGCCACACTTTCACATTTGTATTGACACTTGCTCATCAGTTCAGAGACGTCACAGAGAAATATCAAACCCACTCCATATTGCCGCTTTGAACTCCATCCATCCAAGGTTGGTCAGGGATGGACTTCTCCTCTTGATGTAGTGCCCAGTCCCCACTTGGTTGTCACAGTGGTTACGAGGATCCCATCAATTCTTACGTAAAATGTAGTTTACATCAAAACTAGTGTCAATAAGTAAGTGCTTATAGAGAGATGTTTGTTAAATATGCGAGTCCCATAGAAAATTCCAGGAAATCAGCCACATATTTTGTTAGGTTCAAGTTTTATCACCAATTAAGCATGAACATCTCAGTTTACTTTTAAAAGTGGAAAACTCCAATTAGAAAGGAAAACCACTGTAAATCATACTTGGGAAAGAAAGTCAGTGTATCCTCCAAACAAGCTATATATATCTGGGAGCTCAAAACTTTTTACTTTATACTTTTAACAGTAAGAGTTAATAACAATAATCAAACATTTCTGATGTATGAAAATACTGTGGTCAATATATTGAGTATTTCATTTAATCATTACAACTCGAGAAGGGAGATATTAGTACCATTTCCCCTTTTGATCTAAGAAAACGTAGGTTTGAACTCAAGCAAGAGAGACTCCAGGTTCCACATTCTGAACTACTGCTGCACAGCTCTGCAACTCCCTCTCTGCTTCACACACCTCTACAGGAGGCTATAAAATGTGACCTACAGAAAGCATGGTACCATTAGAATGAAATAGGGACATGCACTTCCAAACTTTCTCCCAATATTTGTTCCCCTCTTATTTCATGTAATAGACTATTCAGTTCAATCATGTCCCCTCAGCAAGAAAATTGCATCTTTCAGCCTCTCTTGCAACTTGGTATAGCTGTATGGTCATGCTTTGGCCAATACGATACAGACGGAAGTATTATAAGGCAGCTTCTGGGATTTTCCCTAACAAGATAGCAGGCATAAGCCCTTGCCCTTCTTTCCAATTCCTAGTTCTATTGTGCTATTTGGCATATCAAAGCTACCAATCTAGGTCTGTGGTCACCTTCAGGCTAGCAGAACATGAACCTGAGGAATCCGAGTTACTAAACATTTCATGGGACACAGGTGGCCTGCCTTCCCTCCAGCCATTGGCTGACTAATGCAAAGTTTTTATAGGAAAGAGAAATAAATGATCTACTCCTTTTAAGTCAATAGGCTTGGATTTCTGTCAATGTACCTGAACCGAATATTAACCGGTCCAAAAAAAGCTTTCTACAACCAAAGATAATGTAAAACTGGAGTAAGAAAAATGGGCATGACTTCATATAACCTTCCTATATTTTCTGCCTCTTTTTAGGCAGCTGCTTGACTTTGAGAGACACAGAATTCTCCAATAGTTAATGCCATTGTCAGAGAGGGATTCTAGAGAGGCCTAAGAAGAGCACTAACTGTTACAGAGATTACTAGACTCCAGCCAAGCAGACTGACCAAGGGAACGGCGGGGAAGGTCAACTGCTTTTGGAACTATGGATCTTGGAGCTTTGATGCCCTCAGTGATACAGTTATTACATTATTTTCTCACAAATGTTCTCACATGTATCTTTTGTACCTGCCCCAAAGTATGTGTTGTCAGTAGTCAACATCCTTTTTCTATTCCATTTGTTTTACAGGTTTTCTAAGAAAATTTTAAAATACATCAGTACATACCTTCACAACTATTTGCCTAATTAATAATTACGCAGTAGATCTGACACATCACTTTCTTAAGGCCATGATACATCCCTACTACATAATAGAGAGGATGTCTTTTTGTATTATGTGAATTTTTCCTCCCAGTAGTGAGGATTGAACCCCGGACCTTGCACATGCTAGGCAAGTGTTCTACCACTGAGCTACATCCACAGACCTCAGCTACAACCCCAGCTCCTTTCTTATAAAGTAAATAGCATATACTTTACTCTATTACAGGTAAAAAAATCTGTGCCCAAGAGACCTATTTTATGTCAGGGAGAAATTAAAAGCTCTCACTGTATACATTACTCTGGCAGGAATTAGAATTTTCTCATTGGACTGTTATGACTATCCTTCATTCTTGTTCTGTGACTATTTTATTCATAAAGAAAAACTATATTTCTCCAAAATTTCTAATGAAGGTAATTTAAGCCAAGAGTCTAAAACATAACAACAGATAACTTATCTCTAAAAGGAAGAAGTGAAAAATCAATGAAAACAAATTAAATGCAATTAAAATAATCTTAATAATATTAATAATAGGTAGATAAATTAGATTGATAACTTGTCTACAATCTTAAAATATCTAACATTCCTGATGTAATTTTGGTAATTCTTTACCAAACGACTTGAATTTCTATTTCAATAACATATTATCAGGTTGCTACCCCTGTCTCTTATCTAATCCTAATTTCCTCATACTTATTTGTATTCATGTCAAATAGTTAGAATTTAAACCTTCTCAAACCTGACCTAAAATACTATAATGTCAATTAAATAATAGTCCTTATATTTGGCTTCAGCCTCTCTCCTGGCCTTACTAAACTAGCTTTTATTTCCTGATGAGTGGGACAGATTCTTGGATGTGCTTTGTTTCTTTACCTGAATTTCAGTCTGTGACTTCCAGTGTTTTTATGACATTGGCCTGAAGTATAAACATTCTCTTAAATTTAACTTGATTGAAACCAGCCCATCATCTTTCTCCTTGTAATCTAGTTCAACTTTTTTACTTTTTTTCTTTTAGTGACTGCACTGCTTTCTTTGTGAACTACCCTTGCAAAGCCAGTGTACTGCTAACTTTACTGTTCTCTCTGTAGGTTCAATACCTTCTTCCTCTGCAATACAAATTTAACCCTTCACTAAATCTCAGCTTTACCTTCCCAATCCCAGTGCTAATGTCATTTCTAACCTCAGACCACAGCCCTCCAACTGGTCTTGTTTTCAACTTTCTTTCCATTCTTTTCTAAATACTGCCTCTTGCTACTTGCTACACAAGCCTAATGTAGATTGTGTCTTTGCATTCGCTAAATTATGAAATTAAAACTCAATCTGAATTCCATGCCAATTCATCATCTGGCACCTTGTGCCTTTGTAACCAAACCTATCATTGTTTTCAAATATGAATTCTTTTTACCCCGAACAGCTTCCAACTTCCTCTTAAGGCCTTCAGCTATATTTTCAACTCAGAACTTCTACTTATTCTAGAATACTGTTCCTACCTCTGGGCTCTGCTAACAAACTGTCTCCAAAGTCTAGCTCAGTTCCCTCCTGTGAGTCTTGCTGTCCAATCCAGATACTACTTGTTCACTTTCCTAAACATGATGCCGAGCATTTACAACATGGCACTTTGGGGCTCTGTTGCTTAATGAGGGCATATGCCCCAGGTTGCATCTCCAGTTAGACACTGAATCTGGAAGGCAGGGGCGAGTTCTCTTATTGTTTCTGTGTCTCCCACAGAATGGGGTCCAGAGTAAAGCAAATGAATAGACAAGTATCTCAGCAGAGCACTTAATTTTGCAGGTTTCTTATGTCTCTTTCTCCTATTCATTTGTCTCTTCTTTTACTCACTTAACTAACTGCTCAATAAGACTTTCAACAAAGGCTGGCAAAACACAATGAAAGTGAAATATGTCCAGGTCCCATTTTTCTGGCTTCTTGAGAGCCATAATATATTAGTGATATTTCTACAGTATCTGTAATTTTTTTCTGAGATGAACAGCTATTGAATGCTTTATGTCTCATACATTAACTATACTATGTGCCTGAAGAATCTTCTTAGGAGTAAAAGGTTAACCAGTTTTTCCTGCCACCCAACTCTATAGCTCTCAGCCACCCATTTTAAGAATTTGTAGAGATGCTTTCTACTTTTGTATGCATTGTAGCATGAGTAACTTTTGCTACTCTACCTATTTGTCAATTTTCACTGCCTTTGGGCCCTTAATTCCCTTGAGCTGGAAAAACATCATTTGAGTGTCTGGCACCTACTGATACAAGGATAAAATATAACTTGTTTTCCTAGGAAAATATGGATTTAAATGTAGATGGAAGCAATATCCAAATAAGATGTTTGATAATAACATTTTACAAAAGGTTTAACTTATAAGACATATTTACATCTATCCTGAGAATATAACCATGCATGTCTATACACATATGCAGATTAATGCAAGAAGGACATTGGGGGCAGGTCTTGTAATAGCATGGAAAGAGTCCAGCAATAGTGACATTCAAATGGGAATGTTGAGCTGACCATTATTTCCGGACTTTTCATTCACTGCCTAACATTACAGATAACCCTTCCTGCTAGTGCATCATGTTTTTTTGAGAAACTACTCTTTTATTCATATCAGTATATAAGTAGAAAATATTAAATCAATATTGAGCCTTTTCTAATTAAGCAATCATTTGCAAACTGCATGCTTCAGATAAGGGCCTAATTGTTCTCCTTTAAACACTTTCAACTCTGTATTAGCACAGTAGAGGAAGAATCTTGGTTGGAGAGAATGAAGAGGAAGGAAGGGCTCTGCTTGTTCTACCTGTGTATGACACCTGGCTCTCAACTGGGATAACACCACGGAGCAACATCATCAAATGAGTGGCTCATAATTTAGTGGCTTCATATTTCCAATTAGAAATTATCAAACATACAGTCAACTATTACTTATCAAATTTTCTAAGTTAAACAAACAAAACATGAAGTATTACTAGTGTCTAGTGGAAGTAGAAGTTATCTATTTGATTGTCAGTAACATTTGAAGTTTATACACATTAGAGATCATAATCAATCAGCAGTCTTCCCCAAGGTGTTGGTTATCAAATTGTAAAGCTTTTCTGAGCTAACAATGATCTATTATGTGTATCAGAGAACTCTGCCCTAAGCATTTGGTAATTACTTGCTGGTAGTTTATACATTATCTAACATTCAGTGTTTAGTTGTAACAAGATATGTTCACACTTATTTATGAAACAAAAAGTTATCAGCAAGAGTATCAGGCACCTGAATCAAGGTATTAACCACACAGCGATCTCTTGAGTGTGTGGCCCAGCAGCCACCTAGAGGTCTCAATTTCTGAAGACCTGAGCTATGTGAGATCCTTTGCTGAGCAGTTCAGGTCCTTTTAGCTAAGACTGTCTACAGATGGTCTAACAGCAGAAAACACCCTGGGAACTTAATGAATGTTTAATTCAAATTTGTAATCCTTACCCTGATTTTATTTTAGAACTTAAGCATGTCTTCCTTTTAGGTTCCCAGCAACATCTCTCCCGAACAGAACAAACTAAAGGTCTTTTGCTTAGTGTTGATTCTACATTTTACATATCATCACTGAAAATCTAAGAATAATTCTGATAGTTTTATTTAATTGAATGCTGATGGATGGAAAATTAAAATTCTGTTAACATGAAATTCAAAGATACAAAAGGAAAAGTTATGCCTAGGATTACTGACCAAATAAACTAGCTGGTATTCAATGCTGTATAAAACCATTAACAAGAAATAAAATAAATAGAAGGTCTTTCTTTTGTTTTAGAAAATTGGATGTTTGACACTGGCTTGGGATTTCAGATTATTTATAGGCATATAGTTTGTCAACATGTGAAATTGATTCTAAATCCATATTCTTTAAAAATCACTGGCAAACATTAAATTATTAAGAGCAGAAGATGATCCTAAGATACTAAAGAAGATACAGCAAAACATCTGACTTCAGAACAGGTAAAAGTTAATGAGGAGATAGACCATCACCTAGAAATAGGAAATTACCTAGAAATAGGAAAATAATACATTCTGGATTGAGAATGCTATGATGATGAGACTCTAAGCCTCACTGCAATCCTAAAAACAAAAGAAACCCTCAAATCTTCTAGTTGCTCAGGCTCAAAACATCTTTGAGTCTTCTCTTACTACGATAACTTGTGGTCACTTCTGGCTGGATTACCTTCAAAATCTATCACCTAAAGATGTTGGTCCAAGCCATCAACACTTCTACCTTAATTGGCACATGAGCCTCCTAATTCATCTTTGTGTCTACCTTGTCATCTCTTCTCATGGTCTTTTTCTCAACAAAGAAGCCAGAACAATCCTGTTAAATTGGATCTCTCCCTTGCTTAAATCCTTCCAGTGGCTTCCCATTTCTTCCAGAGTAAAAGTGCAGGCCCTTTAGCACTTTACAAGATCTAGCCTCCCTTGTGTCACAAACCTCAGCTCCTGCTAATTTTCCTCTTGACTGTTTGGCTCTGATGAAACTGTTCATGTCATACATGCTCCTTAATTTGCTCTGGCTGTTCCTTCTCTCTTTTCTCTGAGTCTTTACTAAAATGTAACCTCCAGCATGAGGTACACCCTGCTGTGCTACAAAAGAGTCATGGACACACAGGCACAGATACCTCCAGTGCCATGTTACACACATGGAAAACATGATTTCTTGAGGCCCTGACATACAAGCAGAGAAGTAGACAGACTGCAATTCCCCAAATGCTCATTGTAAATGATCTACGTACAGTGTGATTCAAGTTTCAGTAGCCTGCTCTATATAATGATGGGGTATAAAGGTTTTTATATGAATTAACAATAACACTAGAAGCTCCTGGTTGTATATGTGACCTCCTAGGGAGCTTCTAGAGCTAGTGACTGGTTTTAGCCTATGGAACTAGTTAATGAAGAACTGACGGTGGCCAGGCAGGCTGGCACATGTCTGCAATCCCAGCTCTCTGGAAGGGTGAGACTGAAGAATCACATGTTCAAGCCTTCCCTGGGCAACTTAGTGACTTAGGGAGACCCTGCCTCAAAATAAAAAAGGGCTGGGATGTAACTTCAGTGTGAAGGCCTTAGGATCAATGCCTGGTACCATAAATACACACAAAAAAGATGTACCAACTTAGGTTTCTGCTGTACGGCCAAAGGAAGGAAAATAACCTTCCTGTTTTGCATATGACTTAATCAGCTCAGTTAAAATCCTAAACCATCCCTGAGCAATCTTAAGTACCCTAATTTTATTTTCCCAAAACACTCCTCAGTTTCTAACACCGCATAACTAGTTTGTAATCTATCCTCTACTTTTCCCACAAACACATTCATTTCATGAGGGCAAGGACTGTCTGCTATGTGCATTGCTGTCTATCCCAGCAGATCCAACAGTGCTGGCCCTGAAGAGGCCTTCAATACTGACACCTGCTGAGAGCATGAATGTGGAAACCTATGAGGAAGTTACTGGTGAGATGCAATCAGGTTAGTTCAAGTATGCAGACTTGTGCCCTTTGAGGATGAAGGCTAAAGGAAAGGAGGAAATTAACTGAGAAAGGAGGAGTTTTGAGTAGGGAAAAATCTGAGCCCACAAATCAGATAATATTGAAATCTTTGTGCTGAGTTCTGACAAAGCGCAGTATATCCACAGGAGGGTTACAAGGACTGTGAGAGATTTGACAAACATTTATTTGATAAGGGATTTAATAGTATTTAGGGAGGGAGGGAGGGAAGAGTGAAGGGAGAGGAAGAGAGGAGGAAAGAAAGAAAGGAAGAAGAGACATGGAAGGGAAGATAATGGGAGGGAAAGAGAAAAAGAGGTAGTAAAACAGAGAAGAAGGGGAAGACTGACACAGTGGGGAAGGAAAAGATGGCCAGTATTACAATTCAGAGTAGTATATTTGTTTTGAATACACAGTACATTGTTTTTGTAGCATATTCTGAAATTATTATGGTGTATATAGTATACTTCTTCCAAACTAACTATGGTAAGTATCTATAGTGAGACAAATTTCTGGAGCAATGAAAGAACAAAAACACAATTTTGTCAAAAAAAAAACAAAACATTTTGTTTGGTAGTAAACCTCAGGTCATTTGAGTGTTCAAGCAAAGACTAATGATCACCTTTCAGGAATATCATAAAAGGTATTTGTTGGGAACAGAGTGTACTGGGGATAATAAGACTGGTAAGTTTGATACAGAAGTATTATCCTGGCAGTGTCACTTACTGTGGAGGCGTTAGACTGTACTAAGCAACACAAGGGTGTTTATGATATAGTGTTTGGTACAAGGAGATAACTGTTAAATAAACAAAACAAATAATGAAAGTGTGAATGAATGAAGAGAATCATGTTTAACTTGTCAATGCTAAGAAGGACAGAGAGAGGTGCGGACTTGCTACTATATGAAGACTTGGAATTCACTAGAAGTAGCACAACAGTGGTAGATATCAAGAAAGTAGAACTCTCAGCATCAGCCTTCACAGCTAGGAGCCTGGAGAAAATTTTAGGAAAGAAAATTGAGACTTTCTTGGATGTTTTCCAGTCAAGACTAGACACACTAGTTCTTGAATCAGGTCTGTCATAGGAAGCATGACAGTCAACGTGAGAACATTATGCACATCAGTAGCATGCAGTCAGTTTTTAATGTAAAACACAAGGTTTCTGAGAGTGGACTGCATAAAGGATGAGAAATACTAAGAACAATTAAGTTCTACTCTTCGTGTTATGAAATACTAAAAGGATGGCTTTGAATGAAGTTATCTGTATCTGTATCATTTATATTTGTCAGCCACATTGGGAAGGGATCCTGGATACTCATTATTAGCTTTTAAAGTCATTAGACAAAGGATAAAAATGCCCTAAAGTAACCAGTAAAGCCCTTGAAATAAAAATTAAAAAAATAGGACAGGCCACCATGACCTAATAATGGAGACATACAGCTTTCGTTAATCAACTGTCCAAGAGCTGGAAGTTTCTGTGGAGGGACGTGGAGGGAAATGAATATAAAAATATCACCAATATGCTGTAAGAAACTTAGCCCAGCAGATAGTGTGCGCTGGGAAAGGCTGGCTGATGCCCAGAAAATGAGAGTGGAAAACCAAAGGACCAAGAGAAAGGAAAAGGACTTTACGTAAACCCTAAAAATGGTCAAATGCAGCTAATGTAACATTTCACATTGGCTAACAGTGTGGAATATATGGCTGTGGTGGCAGGAGCAGCAATAGCAGTTCCAGGAGCTAAAACATCTTACACTTCCCACACGCCAGACATCGTTCTAAGGACTTCACACCAACTCATAAGATGAGCATGAAACACTATGACACAGTGCTGCATGGTGAAATAAAGTAGGGAAATACTAGAGAAACTACCCCTTGCTAGAAGGGAATATATTGTACAAGCAGTCTTTGTACATACGTTTGACAAAGGAAACCTTTTCATGGTACTCCTTGCGGGGCCGGAGGTTCATGAAATACACCACTGAGGTCAAAACTATGTAAAACAGGCCTGGAAATATTTTGTCCTGTTAATCTCCAAATTGCTGAACATCAAAGACATTCTGAAGGTCTTGTATTCCATATCGAATATTTCACCCAAAGGGCTGTGCAGGTGTTCTTTGCAAAGCTCTCCTTCTCAAGACTGTAAAGCTCACTATGGGAGAGCTGTAATCCACTAAAAACACCTGCTGACTATTTCTTGTTAATTTCCATTACTACTTGTTTGTCCCCCCAATAAGCAAAGTCATTGTAACTTCACTGAGACAAAAGAAATATTAAAATAATGATGGAAAAATTTGGAGAGAAGTTTAAAATGAACACTACAAGATTGTTGTGCGTTTAAGAGTATCCTCTCACATAAAGATATGTCCATTCAGTCTCTAAATATGCCTTATTTGAAAGTAGGATCTTTGAAGATGTTAAAGATCTCAAAATGACACGCCTTTTTAAGTGAAAGAAAGCTGAGGTTAAGACCCAGCAGAGACTAAAGTGAGACAGCAACAAACCAAGAACACCAAGGATTGCCAGCAGCCATGCGGCCACTAGGAGACAGACACAGGATGGAGTCTCACTGTGCCCTAAAGGAATCAACACTGAGACTCTGTGACAATCCTAGGAAAACAATACAAAGACATTAAAACTAATATCAAATTACTAGAATAAAATTAGATCAAGGCAAAATGACCAAGGAAAAGACAGAAGACCAAGGATAAAATAATGAAAACAGAAATTGAGAGAATAAAAATATAGATATGTTGAATTAGAAAGACTAAAGGCAAAACGTAATTAAGTGTATACTTGAAGGACTTGAATAAAATATTATCCCCTATTATAATGCAATATAATTTACAAATAGTGATGTAGGAATTATCAGGATATTTCACAAATTATCAGCAATAAGCAAGCTATATCATGATATATTCAGGTATATAAATGTGAATGATACAAAGGCTCCAAGTTTCTGCCAAAAACAACAGCTAAAAATGAAGTGTGAGCACCGTGTCCCTGGCTAACAGAACCCCAGGGACACAAAGACGGAGGAAAGAGAGCACACCCAGGGAGAAGCGGCTCACACTGGCTCTGATGTCTACTTCTTCCTGTAAGGCTACATGTATGGTTCCAAGGACCCTTTGTCAGTTTTTGAAATATTGCTGTAAAATTTGCCATCATGCCAAAAAGAATGTGCTATCTATGTTTTGTTTTCAAATCCACACAGCTTCCCATGATTTCCATATTAACTATACTTAGCACTCCAGTACTGGCAACGCCTTCTGTGGGGCTTAGGATCTGACTCCACTCATTTAGCCATCTATTTGCCATGCTGCAGACACACTAAGTCTCTTTCAAATCCTTGAAGTTCTTTCCACTTCAGAGTCTTCACACAAGCTGCTTCACTCCTGCCATCCTCACATATCCTGAGTCACATTTCTTCAAACAGACTTTCTATGACCCTGGAAGGTAAATGAACCCTCCTGTCACACCCTTGCACTTGTGCTCTGTCCTATCAACATCTGTGGTTATCTATGAGTCTATTTGTTTAATGTCTATTCCTATTTACCAGATGGTTTATCATAGTCACTATTAAAACTCCAGGATCTAGCACAGGACCTGGCACATAGCAAACGTTGAATAAAGCAATGAGTGAATAAACAAATGCAAGGAGGTCATGCTAAAGAACAAAAGGCTTTGAATATGATCTCAGCACGTGTTGTGTACCCCACTGACCCCATGTCAGTGATCGCCAATCCCCTGCTCTTGGAGCAGGTGAAAAGGAGGATGTTGCCACTTTTCTCCAGTTCTTTAGACACAGCCAGCAGACGGGGGCACCTCCACATTTAAGACTTTTATTCTGAAATAATTCACACTTAAAGGAAAGGCACAAGAATGGTAAAAAGAATTTCCACACTCTTCAGATTCCCTAAATGTTAACATTTTACCACATTTTCTTTATCAATGTTTTTTTTCCTGAGCTATTTAAGAATAAACTTCAGATACAATCCTCTTTAATAATAAATACGTCAAGAAAGTAAAAACAAAAGACATTCTCTTTTCATATATAACCACTGTAAAATTATCAAAAGCAAAAAGTCACACTGATACAACTGTCACTTAATCTAGAGAACTTAAAAGTTTTCTAATTGCCCCACTCATTCCTTCATAGTAACATAAATACATTTATACTGTGTATGTATGCTCTCTTCTATCTCCTCCTCCCCACTCTCCATTCATAATTCAGTCATGCATCATATTATATGTGGCTTTAGTATCTTTTATTCTTTTAAAATCTTAAATAGTTCTAGTTCCTTATCTTTAATTACCTTGGATTTTATAAAGAACACAGGCTGATTATCTGTAGGATGTCTTTCAATTACCAATCATCTGATATTTCTTCGTGATCAGATTCAAACTATGCCTTTTGAGGGCAGGACTATCACCACAGTGAGGTGGGGTCCTCCTCAGGGCAGGACTATCACCACAGGGATGTGAGGTCCTCCTCAGGGTATTCTATTAGGTAGTACCTGGTGTCTACTTGACCCAACACTGGTAATGTCAAATTTGGTCACTTGCTTAAAGTGTTGCTTTTATGATACGTTCTTATGGAAGATACTTTGATATTATATAAATATCATTATAGTAGACATTTTAAACAAACATGTCTCTCTGCTCTGTAGGTCAATTAATTCTCCAAAAGTATAAATTTGGGGAAATGCTTAAGGCTGTATATGGATCACAAAATAGCTAATTGTGCAATTTTTCCTATGTAATGGTCTAGTAATAATATATTTTACCTCTTTCCTTTTCCCATACAAAATAAAAAAACAAGGAATGCTACTTTCAAACAGCATTATAAATTCTCTAATCATATTCCTCAGTTATCAGGTGGGAGAGCTGAGGCTCAAACTGGCTGAGTGTCTTGCCCAAAATCAAACAGCTACTTAGAGGCAGACCTGAAAATAAAGTCATTGCAGAGCAAAAATGGCAAAAGTCAACTTAATGCCCTTCAACTATACCAGCGTTCCAGGTACATTTAAAGAATCTAAGGCAGATTTGCTAGGACCACTTTGCAGAATAATGGTATTCTTACACAAATCCATATGATCTATTCCATAGAGCCCCTGCAATTGCTAGGGAACCAATTTCACTGGTAACCTTGACTTATATTCTTTGTTCTCTCTCTCTGTTTTTTCCCCTCTCCTTTGGAAATACTCAAGTCATTCCAAAAGCAAAGAAAAAAATCCTGTCACCTTGGGAGACAGTCTCAGAGGCAGCCTACAGTGAGCTCTTAGAAATGCTATGTTCTGTGTCCACTAATATGGACTCCTGTTCATTCTAATGAGTTTCTCTTTGCATGTTATTTTTCATGTGTATGACATAGATTTGGCATAATTTCATCTTATTTACAAACCACAAAATGGTTGGTACAGGTCCCAAGCACATACTAACCTAAATTATTCCTGAAGCAATCTCTACAGTACCCCAAGACTTTCTTTTCCAAGGTGACTGTATGACTTAAAAATAAAAATGATAAATAGTCTGTTTCAAGAGTTGGAGTTCCATTCTCAACCTGCATCCAGAGTACAAGACAGTTATGGGGTTTCCTTGGTCTGCTCTTTATGCTTCTAGACTCTATTACTTCCATAAGGTAATAGAGACCTCAGTGCTCTCAGTCCAATCCAGTATCCCAAAGTAACACTGTTTGCTAAAAGTATTGTTACCAAATTTTCTAAGCTCTGTTAGATGATATTTAGCAGCATACCCAAAGTTATGAAGCGTAGGCAATGCCTATGAAGGCATCAGACATAAGCTTTCCATACAGAATATGGAGTATTTCCTCTCGCTATCTCTTGGAAGACTCTACACGTATAAAAATAGAAACTGTATTTTCTTTAATGGTTAACCCTGACTCAAGGGTTGGTTTAAAATAAGAAAGACATACTTTAAAATCATAAAAGCAAAGATGTAAGTCATTATGAATTACAATCCATAAATTCAATCAAGCCTTAGAAATACGGGGAAGTATGTGCTATGCTAGAAGAGTCAGAAGCATTATAGCAGGCATAAGGGCAGTAGAGTCAGTACTAACTCTTATGTGTATTTACAATGTACAAGCACTACACTAAGTGCTTTATCTGTAGTACTTAAGTCTCAGGACCATCTTAATCCTATTTCCATCTTAAACAGTTTTAACATAAAGTAAATCATTGGGAAAGCATCAGTATTTTTTATCAGAGATTAATATTCTGATTTGTAGTAATGGATGAATAATCTTGGAGCATTAACCAATGTGCAGTAATTGCTGTCTGACCTACTACCTTACTCTGTCACTTTTTTCAGGTAATGTAAACAAGATCTTCCCTGATCTTCTCTGTAAAAAATGTCGAACTCCTCCAACACAGACTTGCCTGAGTCTTCCTGACGAACAAATATGAACTGTAGTATGTATCTGTCAAATTCTAAATGAATGCATTGCTTTCACTTCTTGATTATGAAAGGGTTATATTATTCTGACTTAAATTGCCAGAGTCTCTTCAAAAGATTGGATAAGATTCATGACTCTGTTGAAAACTATGCCTGTAGATAGGATGGCTATTCATAATCATTCTGTTGGCTGTACTTAAAAAAAAATAGCAAGTCGCTTCTTAGTTGCTAAAAATCTTTGAGAATTAAACACTTAATTAAACACTAGTGACAAAATTTTAAGCTAGGCAATTTCATTCATTACTGGACAACATCTGTGAGCACTTACATATCCCAAGCACCAAAGCAGCACCCTGGCATAAACCAGGCCGTGAAAGACATGTGACGGTTAAAAAACATCCCTTCCTATGTAATGCCGGATATCCACCCTCTTTCTTTCCCTTATGTGCTCTGGAACAAACCAAACACCTCAAACAGGGTTTGGTGTAACTGACCTCCTTGAAAACTTGTCCTGCTGCTGGAAAGGCAGACAAAATAGAGTTGGAAATTATAGGTTTCATGCAGCAGGGAAAAGTCATAACTCAGGTAGATTTTTAAGAATTTTGTAGGAAAACTGTTTTATAAGAAAAAATTTCATTTTTGAATGAATAAGCATTATAGCCTATGAGACTCCAAAATAATTAGGTAATTTTAGGCTAAAGACATAACATTTTAAGTGTTTAAAGTTTCACCATAAAGCATGTTCTTACTATTCGCACTGCGTAGGCTTGGGCGTACATCACTGATCACTGCAGAAGCAGCTATTAAGCTATTCAAGTTTTAAAAAACCACCTGTCATTTGATGTGACAAATAATTTTCATGTTTTCTTGTATTTGAACATATGAAATGTTACTGATGTTGTCAGAACCCTGAGCATTACCTGTTTCTCTTTTGGTGTCTGTTTTTGGGGAAAAAAATAAAGATGAAGTTACATTAAACTGATGCAAATTTTTTTTTCAATACCTCTCACTCTCCCAATTTTGCTTAGGCTATAGATTCTAAGAGTAATAAAAATTCTTTTCATTTTTCTTCTCAAACAGAGTTTTAAAAAATACATCAAAACAAAGGAATGAAATCATGCTTCGTTTACATGTTTTCATCACAATATTCTCTTTACATACTATAACCATCAATAGAAAGAGTGTGTAATATTAAAAAGTGAGAAAAAATAAAAACTTGGCTTTGAATTCACAAACTATGATGCGAATTTCCTCGTGTGCTAATTATTTTGTAATTAGTTCTGGCCCATGTTTATTTTGAAAGAAAGTGGTTATGGTATGGTCTTAGAAATATTGTCATTCAAGAAAATATGGTAGTCATTTCAAAGTTTTGAAAGTATTCATTGAAACAGGATCATAAATAAAGTTGGGCTAATAGTCTAAAAGGAGAGTTGTGAATCAGTTTGGCTTAAATACTTTCATTCAAACAGTATTTTGTGGCCACAAACATTAAATAGAAATTTAAAAGTCTGGCAAGATAAAAGCCAGGGAAAACATAAACTTTATATGTGAACATAGTCTTTATGTTTATAATAGATATTTTAATTCATACACAAGTTTTTCTTTGGCACAAAGAGCTACAACCAGACATATTCATCAACCTGTTGGTCCCTCTGATTCTGTTTAGTTCAAGAAAAAAGCCCTTGTTCAATACATTAGCATATTAATTGGTTATATTTTAAAGTCTGGAATAAAGATGTTTAATGCTATTTTGCCTCCAACCCTCAAGTGACAGCAAATCGTATTCTCAATTACAATACTCACAGCTGTTGCCTGCCCTATTAACCCTCTGTCCAGCTGAATGTTCTGGCTCCTTGTATGGAAACTGCAGAGTTGTATCTAAGGTTCTGAACCCTTCTTTAAGAGAATGATGCTTGTAGTATTCCACAAGTTCCTTCAGGAAAAAGAATAAAAGTTTATTTTTGGTAAAGACACTTTTGTTATCACAAAATGATATATAAAGATAATGGATTTAATGCTAAGTTTTTCACGGAAGAGTTAGTGAATGGTCATTTGTCCCTGATGTCTGAACGTACCCCGTACCTGCCTAGAAGTTGTTCCTGATACTCAGAACATTTATAATGTGAGTTTTCCCCTGTTCTTCACAGATAAAGAACATTCTGTCAGGCTTCAGTCAGATGTGCTAAATGAAAAAAAAATAAAAGCAAAAACAAAAAACTAAACTAAGCTTCTACTTCAGAGTAGTAATTATTGTTCTTATTTATGAAATGCCTTTCTAAACAAAAAATAAAAGGAACAGCTGCTCACTTAATATATAGCAATTTCTAGTTTCCTGCATTTTTTTCACCATGGCCACAAAACAAATGTGATACCAAATGTACCTTTCCATGGTTAACAAAAGTTAGCAAAGCATGAATGTCACTCGACATTGTCTCTGATTAATGGTGAAGTATTAGTGCTCACTGTAGCTCTATTACCTAGTATTCACAGGCATAAATAACGTGGTTCTAATTTTAGTTTGCCTTAATTATATCCAAGCCTAAAGTCATAATCACTCCTCATCTTTTATACTAAATTTCAGGAAATTTCATGTTTTCTTCATAAATTCTGCACAAATACAAATCTCTACTATAAACTAAAATTAAAATATAATTCATAATGGAAAAGTGCATTTTATCATGTATAAAATTACTCATAAATACCTCAAATGCAAATGAAACCAAAAGTATTTAACCTAATTATTCAGTACTTCTCTTAAAATGTATTTTAAAAAATATTATAGAAAAGCAACTTATTTCTTCTAAAAACCACAATGTCAGTCAACTCGATACCTCTATTCAATGGTTGTATTCAAAGTTCTCAGAACAAATCAATTGGGCCAAATATCACCCAAAAGAATAAAAAAAGAATGATCAAGGATTTATTATTTATCAACAAACCCAGATATGTTGTGGACTGCATTGTGCTGGGATTGTCAGGGGTCACAAAGATTATGAAGATAAGGTTCCTGCTCAGTAGAAGTGCTCATCCTAGAACAGAAAGTGAAGGGCTGTAGAACTTCAAAGGCACACAAGAGATTGTGGTTTGGCGTGTCCGCTAAGGAGCGCAAAAGAAGGTTTCAGGTCCAAAGCAGCTTGAATTAAATTGAAGAATACAAAATTTCAACAGCCATGGAAAGGTGCAAAGTTTGTTTCAGGTGGAATATCCAGGTTGGGAACATTCATAAAGGTAAAAAGGTAAAGCACACTTGCATAAATTGAGCAGTATGGTTTGTCTGAAGCATTGGATAAAGTAAATAGGGATTTTTTTTTCAATTCCTATACCTGTAAAATGGGGATAACACATCATTTCACAGACAAGAGCACATACTGTGCCTAATATGAATACTCATAACCGCTACAATTATCCCCAGTGCTGGGCATTGATTATGGTTTCTCATAATCCTCACTCAGGAAACTTATGAGATAGGCTTCATCCCCATGGATACACAGATCTCAGGTTAATGAATGAGTGTGAGGTCATATAGCTGATATCTGTCTCCAAAGTCCATGGCTTTAACAACATGGTATTATTAACAAATAGTACCTGGAGAATGTAAACACACACATATCCAGAGAAGCCAAGGGAAATAATGTTTGCTAGTTGTCTGTCACATGCCTGAAACTTTGTTTTCTTAGATTTAAGATGCTAGGGCTTTACATACATCTTTAACTTTCAAAAAATATTCCTTCCTTCCCTTCTTGGAACTAGATAATGGGGGTGATTTTTGAAACAAAGGAATGTAGAATCTGACCAACTCTAAAAACAAACACAAAAAGAAACAAAACACTAGCCTAGATGGAAGTTTGTATTTTCAAAACAGCATCAATGATCAGACCACAGCACTTGTATTATGCTGATTTTTAACAGATGTGTTTTGCAAAAGCTAGGTCAGGAATTAAATGCTACTTAGTGATATATCTATCTATCTATCTATCTATCTATATATGTTTAGATAGATTTTTTTTTTTTTTTTGGTGCCACAAATTGAACTCAAGAACTTGTGCTTGTCAGACAGGTGTTTATGCTGCTGAGCTATATCCCCAGCCCTAGTATTGTCATATTTTTTAAAAAGACAAAATTTTATAAGGTCTCAAGAAGAAGGTACATGTGCACAGTATGTTGTTGATGCAAATGAAATCAAAGAGTTTTTCTCTCAGTTTTGATACTTAAATTCTGTAAAATTTGTTATTTTTTTTTTTTGCAATATATACTTCAGGATTTGGTCATTGTTTAATACTCCTCCAAAATTTTACTAAAGGAATAAAAAAACTATTCAAGGCCTATGGTCCTTAGTAAATTGCAAAACACTCTTTAACACTCCACTAAGCATGGAAGATAATTTAGTTCCATTTTTACAGTCTTATGAGGGTATATCTTCCTACATGTGTCTGCACAGAATTAAACAGTACCACCATGGATCTTTTCCAATTTATGCCTTTATGCTTTCTGTATTTTAGCCTAATCCACCCCTGCTTTAGCAGTCATTGACCTTCAGGTACAACAAGTAAATAAGAAGACTAAACAAAAGAAATCGCTAAGCTTTCCTTATCTCTCACTGACACAGCGGTGTCAACAATTCAAGTCTCTCTGAAAAATAATGAGTGAGAGCTAGTCATTCCAATTACCTAGGAAACAGGCAATGGAGATGGTTTATAAACAGCATTTGGACATGGATTGTCTGGCATACATGAAAATTAGAACAAAATTAATGCCTTGTAATCTGGATACAGAAATTCATTTAGGATTTGAATTTAATGACTAAGAAAAACAAAAATTTTGATTAACTCAGCCATTGAAACCCAAGGGAAAAATGTTCGGGTCCAAACACCTAAGGCCAGTCTTCTCTTTGAGAAGCTGGAGAATTTAAAATAAACTCCAGATTCTGCTTGTGTTTTATATTCTTTCTGGTTAAAAATTTAATTCTATGCCCTATTCTGATTCATAGGTAGAAAAATCTAACTTTAATATCAGTGATAGTGGGCTATGAAATGATTCTTACAAAACAACTCAAAGCTACAAACATACTGACTTGTAATGGAAACTCTGGTATTTGGTGCCAATAATAAAAAGTAATCTCCTAGAGGTTGTATGATTCTGATTTTAAGGAGGTACCTTGTAACCTTCTTTCCTTCCAAAGGGGCCACTTAGTGAAATATAAACCACCCTCCTGACAGAGTATCCATGTGGCATTTTCTTGCCCTAGTTTGAAAAACTATTTTGAGGTTCTTGGCATGTATGTATTCACTAGTTTCTAGTCATTCTTAGATGAGTTGAGTCCTTTCTGGATTCTCTAAAAAAACCAGTGATTTTTGGTAGAAAAGACTCAATAAAAATGTGTCCAATAATTGAAAAGAAACAAAAATGATAAAGAGCTGCGTCTTCATCCGTTTTGATAGTTATTTATGAAATCTGACAAGGGACTTTGTTGAAACTAAGATTTTTCAGCTCCTCATCATTCTTTTGTTTTCGTGATTACATATATTTGCTAGTGCTTTCTAGTTTCACTATAATTTGCTGTTAATACCCCTCCCTTTAGCCCACTAAAGTACTAGCTTTCCTATAAAAGATCCCTAGATATGAAGGGGGAAAATGTTCATGCATCTGCAACATTTCTGACATTTTACCTATATTTTATAAGGAGAGCTTATTTGAGGCCTGAGACAAGTACTTTTAATTCCCTCTCTAGAACATCACTGCAAAAATCTTAGTGTGGTCTTGTACAAATGATCTGAATCAGGGTTTGATTGCTTAACTATAATCCAGCTAAATATACAGCTGGAAATTCAAGAATCTATGTCTACCAGGCCAGGTCACTGTGGTATAGTTTTGGCTTTTTCACATCTAACCCTTGCTGCGAAAGAACTTCCTTGAGTGGAATCAAGGTGACACAACGCTGAACTGATTGGCCCTTTCCAGTGGCTATTCCTTTCATCCTCCTCACTGGTCTCCTCTAATGGGAGTTCCTTTCGCTACTTTCAAAGTCCAAAAGGCTGGAAGTCATCTTTGGCCCTGTGGCATTTTTTAAAGTGCCAGATTAACTGTAACACTGTGGAGCAGCCTCATTACCATCCAAGGAAGTTCCGTAGGTGAAAGCTCAAACTGGCATGTCTTGCCGAGATATGCAGACTCCCTGAGCGTGCTGTCATCGTGTCTCAGCTGGGCCTGTTGTTCATTATTTGTGCATCTGCTTGCCACCTCTCTCTTAGGTTTTCATTTTATGAAGAACCTCGCCTGGCTCAGTTCTCTCTGCACAGTCTGCTTGTTCTAATGGAACATAAGTTACTTCCAGCAGGGAGGATGCCTGGATCTTGGTTTCCAATTTGACAGGTTTACAGTTGCCAGAACATGGCCACACTGCCTTTCCTTAGCTTTTGAACTAGAAATGTGATATTTATGTCTACAGAGGTTTTCTTCTTTTTCTTTCAACTCAAAATAGTTCTTTTGGAAAAAAACACAGAAACAGTGCTCAGTTTTTGGATAATGCATTCAAGCTGGTCTATTTTGTAAGGCTTTCTTACACTCAGTTTTAACTTTAATGTTAACATTCACGAAGTGCTTTTTGATGTTTTCTGGAAAGAACTAGTATGTATCTTTTGACTGATTTTTTTTGGTTTTTTGTTTGTACCTGGAATTGAACTCAGGGCCTTGAACTTGCCAGGCAGGCGCAGCACTGTTGAGCTAAATCCCTGGCCCTTGACTGTTGTTTCAGTCAGTGTCCTTCTCAATTTTACTCAAAGTACTTAGAAGCTGCTAATGCATTTTATGTCTTATATTGTTCACTATCTCAGAAAAACTACCAAACTTGTGAAACACACACAAAAACACCCTTTAGAAAATATGAACTTTTTACTGTTACTATATATGACATATGTGCATTATTTATGACATATACAGAATGATCTTTTATACTAATAAAACCATTAAACTGTAAGTTTTTATTATCAACTGATGTCCACAGTTTATTCAGTTTCTTTAAAAAATTTTTTATTTTACTAGTACATGTGTGTAGTACATAATGTTTACATTCCTCATGTGGACTTGGCACATGTATGTAACATACTTGAACACCTTTATTCATTCCTTTTCCTTTCTTTCCCGCCTCTACCCAGCCATCTCTTTTAAAACTATAGATTTAAGCAACTGTTGCTCATTTGAAGCAATCTATAAAACTCTACTATTTCCATTTAAATATAAAATTTCTATTAAATATCGACTGTTGTGTGGAAAAAAAGTAACCCTATTATGCTTAATTGTTCAAGGTAACAAGTGAACAACTTAGAATATGAAAGAAAACTTCTCATTTTGACTTCCTATTGCATTTTTATGAAATGAACCTAAACATGAGAGGTATTTTATTAATGATAACTCTTTGTGTCATAATTTATAATAACTTCCTCTGGTCAAATGAGGAGATAAAAGCAAATGAAAGAAGACCAAAGGTACATTAAAAATTTGCAATGTATTATTCAAACACAAGCTAAAACCCACACAAATAACTGAAAGTTCATATGTGAATCTGTCATTGCACCAAGGGTCATCAATAGGGTAGAACCCAAATACGAACTAAAACTTGCAAACCTAGTATACAATGAAAAATGATTCAAACAATATAAAGCTTAATTGGAGATTTTAAAGTTATAATTTTTAGGGTTTTATTATGAAATTATACTATGATTATGTTTAAATAAATTTTCAGTGAGCAAAATATCCAAGAAACTATAAAATTTAACTGGCCTTTCTAACAAGAAAAAAAATAGGCCTCATAGATTGAACAGAATTAATCAATACTTACCATTAAACTTTTAAATTTTCTATTTTCTGCAATGTGAAAAAAGCCATCTCTTGTTAAAATCTTGATATGCTTTGCTTCGTTATTGTACCTGTGGGCAATGAATAACTTTTCAATATAAATGTGTTTTTAATCAGTAGAAATCAATAATTACCAGAGGGCATGCCCCAATAACATTATAGGAATTAATTGTGAAGACAAAATATATATCTATGCCAATACAATGGCGTCAGCTAATTAACAAAACATTTTCTAGATTGGTTGAAGATACAAGGAATGTTTGAATTGAGAAGGAGTTTGGATATGACTACTCATTATGCTTAATTTACTTAGCTCAGTTTGCGAAGCAAAAAGAATAAGACAGTCTAGTAACTTATACTCTTAGAATTTACTAGAAATGTACACACATCAAGTCAACAAAATATAAAGTTATGAAAGAAATCTAATATGCTAATTAGCAGCCTATAACACATACTACTGTTTTCTAACAGATTTTTTTAAGTATTAATGAACTGTCTGGATAGAGGCATTATTTCTGCTGCAATTAGAACATTGGTTTTCAACTTCAGTGTTATGAACATCAGATGGTCTATGCAATTATGAAAACAGGAAATCTATTTCTGGAAAAGTACTTGTCCTACTTACTTAATGCTAATTGCATATTCTCCTGACTCTTTGGTCCTGTGCCTCACAAGGTAAGTACTATTTACCCTATTAATAAGTTCAGTCTCTGCCTGTAATCTTTCCATTGCTCCAGCATACCTGTAAGAAATAATAACATCGAGAATTTCAATAATGTACTTGAAAGACAAGAGAGGCTGATACATATCTGTCAAGATTTTAATTTAGTGGCAGATCTGGGCTGTTTTCACTAATTACATGTTTTTAAAAATTCAAATAAAAAGTCTTTTAATATGTCCAAACATAAATGTTTTACAAAGCTAACAGCAAAGTGAACATTACCTAATATAGAGTAAGTGGTTAGTAAATATTTACTAAACAAATAAATGGGACAAAGAGAAGAAACAGGAGTTATTGACTCAGAAAGAATGTTGTTGAAAGTTTAGAACCAATCAGGGAAAAGACTTATAGGAGGGATTACCCTGCCTAAGACACACACACACACACACACACACACACACACACACACACACACACACATTTTTATATAGATTATGAAATCTTCTTTGAGTATCTTTTTAAAAATTAGTAATAATTGAAACTATTGTAAAATAATAATTTGTTGGGTATAACATTAACTTTTACAGTTCACAATTTTGCTAACCAACTTTCTTAAGAAATTACTCTGGCCCTGAAGCAAGGCCAGCAGATTGTTGTAGCTGCTGGTTTCAAACAGGAGCCTAAAGAGAATTCTTTCTGTGGTCTGTTGGCCATTTCAGAACTTTGGAAATGGAATGGTCAATTCATCAGAAAGAAATAGCAGGTGAGTATGGCGGACTTTGGGGGGCCCGCAGGAGAGAGACCCTGGTGCCTCGGGACCTGCACAGTGCGGTTGACTCGGGGTGTTGGGAGAACAAGGAGCTCCTCCCCTCTCTGGGGGGCATCTGTGATCCTGCCTGCGTGTGGGCTGAGAATCAGACATCCCATGTTGTCCTGTCCCCTGGCCCGTGTCCCCCTCCTCTTCCCCCCTGCTTAGCAAGTGGGAGCCAGTGAACTATACATCTTGTGAAAAGATTGACTATGTTATTTACTATGAGCTCCCCATATGCAAAGATAAGGACAACCATTTGGAAGAAAACAAGAGACAATATGACAGATAGTGAAGATCTCTGATGTCTAGCTTTGAAATGTATGCTTTCTTATGTCCCGTTCTGTTCTGTTTTGTTGTGTTTAATTTTACTCCCTTTTAAAATTTAAAAAAAAAGAAATTACTAGTAGTGAATATAATATTTTTTAAAAGCAGGTTTTTTTTATTTCCAAAACCAGAATTCAATTTTTCCTAGATTACGAGGGTCTTAAGCATACACAAATGCCAAAGAATGTCATAATTAAGGGCCCAAATGCAAGGTGAAATTATATTGAATAACCATTCACATCAAATACAGGCATAACATTTGCTGGTAAAATGTATCATAGTATTTGGGCAACAGAAGTTAAAGGGAAAAAATGTTTGACTTGGCTATCTTTTGAAGCCACTCATGATTTAATATTTCTAAAAATTCTCTCATGTATACAAATATGTAACTTAGTATAAATACTTAATGTTAACCTACACTATTTTAAAAACACACAGTAGGCATTAACTGGAAGTTTAATGAAAGACAGCATGGTAGGTTCCATTGAGTATTAAGAGGAGCTAAGGGCATTTTATGCTGATGGTACTCTGGACTAAAAGAGCAATAATAAAAACCCATGAACATTTAGAGTCTAGTATGATCTGATTCATGCTTAGCTCTACAACTTTATCTTTTACAACACCTTTCAACTCTAGTCTTTAGCTTTCAAGTTCAGTGATGCATTAAGCTCTTTTTCTTTCTAGTGTTAGGGGCTGAATCCAGGGCCTCAAGCATGCTAGGCAAAAACTCTGCCACTGAACTATATCCCCAGGCCCACAAGCTCCTTTTGATCATCCTGTCTCCTCACAGACTGAAGTTTTGTCTGGAAACACATCCTCTATTGATGCAATTCTTTGTCATCATTCATATTTAGAGAGTCTTCTCCACCATTCCCTCTAAAAAAAGTCAATCTTCATTTTGTACCTTCCACTTCATTATTCTCTTTACAGCAACCCTATTGTCATAGTAAAAGTGTATGTACATTTATCAAAGTAATACAAGAATATAGTTTAAAAAGGAAAGCCATACTGTAATACTTATAAGAAGGTAAACACTGCACATACCAGCATTCTACTACAGCATACTACTACATTCTACTACTCATTCCAAATATTTTACTTTTTAATAATACTTGCACATTATAAAATGTTTTCCTACTATGCTATCAATTCCAGTCATGAGGAAATAAGATCATTTTTATGCTGACACTCGTGCTCACTCCTTCATAGTGCCACTCTTCATTCTTTTCTTTTATAACCTTCGCAAATCAAAATCACCATCTGGCCAATTTTAGCATGTTATATTAGAGAATACCTGATCTCCAAAAAATAATAGCTTAAGTTTTTGTTTGCTCAAGCTCTTTTGTTCAGTCACAGCACACATTCTTTCCAAATAAATTCCCCACCAATGCATTTCTCGACATCATGTACTTTACCTGCTAATATTTTACACTGAAGCTATTTTTCACAAGCCTTCCACTCTTCTAGTCGATTCTATCTGCCCTCTGATCTGGCTGAACTACTGTAACCTGAGATTTTCTTTTGCTCGCCTTTCTGGCACTTAGCATCTTCCTCTTAGTTTACTAGCTAATGTTTTATTTTTTCTGTAAATGGACTCATGAGATATAATATTCTAAAGGCTCACATTTATGAAAATATTTAACACCCAACTCATAGTATAGCTGGGTATAGAATGCTAAGTGAGAAATCAGTTGTCTCTCAAATATGAAGGCATTGCTCCATTCCCTTCTCATTTTCATTTAGTGATGCTCATATTTCTGACTATTTAGATGTGACCTGATTTTTACTTCCTTGGAATTCTTCAGATTTTTTTCTATATTCTCTATATTGCAAAATTCCATAATGTATTTTCTTATATTGCCCTAAGTTTTTAGTAGCATTTCCAATTCAGAAAGACAAGTTCTGAGAAAAAATATTTTTTGTGCTATTTATTTGATAATTGCTGCCCTCACTTTTCTCTCCGGAGTTTTTACTAGTATAATGTCTACTTTTCATATCTTTTCTTACAATATTACCTATATCTTTGATTTAAAAAATACATTAGTTTTTAACTCTTGTATAATATATAAGAGCTCATTCTTATTCTGAGTATTTCTTTCATAAAATATCCAGCTTGCTCTCAACAGTGTGGTATCTTCTCTTAACTTTGTACATAAAAGGATTTTTAAAAAAATTTTCTCACTTTAATAGCTCTTTTCATGTTTTTCTTTATTTCTTATGTATTTCAAGGCTTTCCTCAAGGGTCTAGTTATCTTTGCTATTGGTTCATATTTAAGAAGGAGGCTTCTGAATAATTATTAGAAGACACATGTGTGGGTACAAAGGTAGGCTTCTTGCTGGCAGCCTGGTCATGTGGCAAGGATCTGAGAGCTGGGCTAGACAAATGTGAAGGTTCTAGTTGTTGCTATTTTTTCCTTTGAGCTCACATAGTTATTTAGACAAAAATACACTAAATTCCTGTCTGTATACAAGGAAAGATGTTCTGTGTAAGTGAGACTATCGTAGCGCTGGAAGTGAGCCACACAAAGGAACTGGGAGCACTGTCTTTCAGTATACAGATCTCCCCTAGTTCACCTGTTCTCAGTCTGGCATTTCTCGATCCTCCAAAACCTGGGCCCTGTGTGCTCCTATTTCTTCATATATATATACCTTCTACCTCCAGTGTCACCTGCAAGGTACAAAACATCTAGTTGCTGACTACCTAGAAAATGGAATGGGGTTTGGCATGGATTTCTGTTCTACATATGTATTTCTAAATAGTTCATCAGTTTCTAACAATTCTTTATCTTTTGAAATCCTAAAACATATATTATTGAAGACAATCACCTTGATTTTACATTTGATGACCTATATGAGAAACAAAATTTATTTTATGTGAAGAATCTCCTCGTACATGGGGAAATAACACACAGAAATATAGGCAGTGGTATATGTTTGAGGAAATCACATCCTTATTCAGTGTGATTTTCTCTAAAGAGTTTACTGTCTAAAATTGATCGTTCCATTTTCTAGTGTGGCTGATCATTTTGTACCCTAGCAGAAGGCATTTACATGAAACTGCCTGCTTAGTTTGAATAAACTGTCCATGTAAATCAAAAGAGAAGAAAAAATAATTTTAGAATTGCACCATGAAATATCTTTATTACTTCCTACTTTGAAAGCTAGTCTTCTGTTTAAACATCTTGATTTTTCTATCATTATGAATATTACTATGTTAACTGGTTATATTTTCAATAGAACCTTCCATGTTGGCAAAGGTATCTCTTAAAGCAAAGAGTACAAAATCTATCCTGTTGTGCCCTGACTGCTTCCTAGGTACCTTGCAAGCTTATTTCACAAATCCATGTAGTTTGCAGCATTAGCATTTATTTCTAAAATCAAGATGCTTGTAACAATAAAGTCTAGTTGCATGAAAAATGGGGGAAGGGAAGAAAGGAACTCAATCATTATATTGTCATGATTTTTATCAGTGCCTGTTACTTTTCCAGTTTGATTGTGCATGATATTAGCTTGAGTATCCAAATTTAATTCCTGTCAAGACTATAGATTTAAATGGTCTTATGCCATGAAAAAAATGTAGCAAGGATTCCCATTTCTATCACCAACTTGTTAAAATTTTTTGAGCAAGCTTAGTGCTAAGGCCCAGAGCCATATAGCAGAGAGGGTGGGTGAAGATTATAAAGGCGGAGAGTGAGGACCCACAAGAGAAAAAAAACTCATGTCTTGTGAAATTGATTCCTACTCACTGAAAAGTTAAGCTAGAGTTTTGCATATTATCATTACATAACAGAGAATAATCAAATCATTTTAAATATCTGACAACTCTGATGGTATCTATACTTGAAAACTGAATTGCAGTATTACTTTCCAGATACCTCATTCATATCTGTATCCTCATCTTTGATTTGCATGTATATGTTTAAATATTAAGGAAAAACCCCACATTCAATCATTTTAAGAAGAATCAAATACAAATTCAGGGAAACAAATATAAATGAGTAATATGCCAAGCTTTGGGATTTGGGGATCAGTATAGCAAGGTGCAGATGGTATAATTTGGAATCTTGACTACCATTCACAAATTGCATGGCTTTAACCTTTCTTTCCTCATCTGTAGTAACAGTACATTTCAACAATCTTCCTTACAGAAATGTTGGGGAAACAAAATAAACTAACACACGTAATACACTAAACACACATCCTAAATAATCAATAGTGACTTTGATATGGTGATAGCTATAACTAAGTCTGGATCCTAAATATAATTTTCATATTTGAAGATATCTACAAAACAATAATCACCCTCTGCTCACACTTTCGATTCTGTTGATTATACTGTCAGCCTCCAAGGGAAAATTGTGCTTCACCTAGACCCATACACACATGGATAGATTGTGCTGCTTCCATATTACAAGTTGTAAATTTCTGTTTTAGAGCCTACTACCCCCATGAGTTAATTCTTTGTTTCAAATATGGAATCATTTATTATTGTGTTTCTGCTTAATGAATTTTCTTTTTCTGTCTAAATGATATGTATTTTCCTATGTTCCATTTCTTTCTGCGGCTGTTCTATAACCTTTCAGTTTACAATCAAGTGCACTCCTAGACACAAGCACGCACCTACACATCTCTCTCTGATAAAGATACAGAAAGGTCAGCAATATATGGATTCATTATGGTGTTTTGTTACATCTGGAAATATCTTTAGCCAGGACAAAATGGAAATGGAACATGGTTTACTACTAAGGCAGCCTCGAGCTAAGGGTATGGTATTTCAACTTAACTACGTAAACATTTTTAATACTTACCAGGGTTGGCAAGAATAATCTACTGGTTTGGGCACCTAAAATACAGAAAGGCAAACACAGATCAGGTTTACTTAGGGAAGCTTTTAGCAATCAATCATTAATTCAGTTCAGCTGACTCAGCTGTATAAAACCCTTAAGTAGCACAGTTGTGGAACTATCCACTGGCAATTTTATGCAGAATGAATCATAATACATGTCAGATAAGTAGAATAATTCATTTCTCTTTAATTCATTTTTTCATTCATTTTACTGCCACTGTACCTCCAAAGGAGGAGACAGCAGGAAAATACAAACTAGAAAATTTCAATATTTATTATCAAGGCAATTTAATCCTATCATAAAAAACTAAAATGAAAATGTTATTAAGGAAATCAAATAGCATTTCACTTTCCCAAGACATTGGGAAAATATGCAAAACACTCTAGATTGGGTGTAGACTGAGTCATGGAACACAAATTCTAAATTTTGTTTTTTAAAATCTCTCAGCTGGAAAACCTTTTCTCCAGGAAAATAACATGGAAAACATTCATTTCCCCTTTTCTCAAATAAACCTTTGCACATGAGAAAATGTTGCACGTTCTAAGCATATAAGGAAAGAAAATTTCTTCTAGGTGCTGATGGCAACTAGAAAAAGAACAAAACCCCCAAAAGGTAGACTAGCATTCATAAAAGAATGCAATATGTGTACTACAGAGAGGGGAACAATTTGGATTCCTGAGAAAAGTTAGAGTATATATTTTCTTGTGTTAAGAAATTTTTCATGAGTCATGTAAGTCTCTTACGTATACATTCCACAGTATTCCTGAACTTTTGTACGCTAATTGATGAAAAATTCTATTACCTTTACCTTTAATATAGGTTATTTAGCATTTAAGAGATTTGCTCAATATAAATATGTCTCTATACATGCCATTTTTTCATAACAGATTAATATAGTTTTGTTCTTCCAGAGTTTTATAGTTGAAAAACACTGTTTGGGTCAGAACATTTCTATAGCTGTTGATATTTCCATATTTTTAAACCTCTGAGTTATATTTTTAATAGCAATACTTTGTAAAATCATGATATATAGTAATTATTAAAGGTAAAATACCCACTAAAATTCTGCAAAGTTTTAATATATTTTATTTTACAAATAAAAATTGATCTTCAATGTTTTCCCTTTTGATAAGATATATGTGTTCTGAAATGAGAAAGAAAAATAATCTTTCTTCTTTCCCTTGCCTCTAACACTCCATGGAGAGACACAGAGACAGACAGACAGAGATAGAGACAGACTTTAACATAGTTTAGCACTGTGAACTCCTTTGATTGCTAGAGATCCATAAAGTTGAAGGGTGACATAACTTTATGGCAGAAGAGATAACTGAGGCTGTTTCAGCCTAAAGTGTTCTACTGGAGTTTTCCTCTCCTCAGTGAAAATATTTTGATATGGGAAGATCCAGTACTACCTTCTCATCTATGATCCCCATAGGCAGAGTGAGGTCCTATTCTCTTCTGTCATGGGCCCTCCCCATTTCTCTTCTGTGTACTTCGGGTCTTTGTCTTGATAGATGCTTCATATTTAAGACTAGATACTTTTCTTCTGGGTAATCTCATCTTTGAATGTATGATTACTATTATTCCCTAATGCCATTTTTTGTCTTCTTCTCAGATGGTTTCTGTCATTAAATTTCTTCTAAAGATAAGTAGTGTTTAAAAAATATCTTATTGGATATATAGTTCACATATGTTATTCCTGAGGACATCATATAAAGTTAGGTGGGACAAGTAAAATATAGTCTTTCTCTGTTTTGCTAGAAGTCTCATTATTTAGGAGAACTAACCTTTAAACATAGCAATTTTCTTCTCTTAAAGCATCCAATATATTCTTTCAAATATTATAATTTCATGTTTCAGAATGTCCATTTGGTTCTCTTTTTACAGTTCCTTTTTCTCTGCTAATGCTTCCTGTTACTTATTCATTATGAGCACACTTTCCTCACAGTTCTAAAAGCTGCCTTTTAAAATCTTTTCCTGCTAATTCCATCATGCAGGTCATTTCAAGGTGGATCTCCATCAATCGCTTCTTCTTCTCAGTATTATTCATGTTTACCTAATTTTCTTGTATACTGAGTAATTCTAGATTGTATCTGGAATAATTTGAATGATATTACTCAAATTGAAATTCTGGATTCTGTTCTACAAAGAACATGGTTTTTCTTAAAGCAGGTATTTAATCTGAGTGAACTTTAGAGTCCACGCCTCTTGCGCTAAGTGACTGATGAATTCTCATCTTAGTTCTTGAAGTGTAGCTTGGGCAGTTTAGAATTTCATCATTTCCAGAGGCTTAGGAAAAGTTTATATCCAGAATTTGAGGCTCCTCTCTTTCTGTCCTTCTTAAGATTTCCTGTCTTTTTTTCCAGCTGCTGTGCTTGCTTCAGACTCATATTCTGGTTGTTAGAGCCAGAGATACTGCATGGTTTCCATATGAAAGTCAGTCATTCAGAATGCTACAACCTAGTACTACCATGTTCTCAAGTATCCATGATACCAGGAAACTCACAATAAATGCCCTCTTCCAACTGGCAACTCTTCCCAGTCACTGCCTTCACAGACACTTTTGTTTTATTTTTATCTTATGTCCAAAGCTTATGGCTGTTATATGTGGAAAGACTGGTATTATAGGAGCCAAATGACATTTTCCAGAAGTAGAAACTTACTGTTTCCATATCTGCTGCTTTCACCTACGTACCTGATCGTCAGCTGTTTATAGGCACTCTTCTACTCTTAGGTTGGCTTTAATATTTTGTCTTTAATGTCTTGAAGTTTCATTAAAATGTGTCAAGATGTTGATTAATTTTAATATACTTTTTTATTCTTAATATTAATTTTATCATAGATTTTGGAAAGAAATCAGTCATTTCTTATTTGACTATTGCTTCAGTACAATCATCTCTAATCTCTCTTATTAAATGTATTTGAATCCTATTAATTCACTCTCTTTTACAGTTTCCATTTCTTAATTTCTTTGAACTGTTCTGAGAAATTTCTTCATATATTTCTTCTAATTTTCTTCATAACTGTACTTCATGTGGCATATAATGTGACCATTAAGACCTTGAATTCAATTACTATATCTGAAATATGCTGGTTTGAATAGTGTCTTGTGCTCCTCTTAGATATTTAATCACTTTTTATTTCTTCAACCACATTAAATATACAATTTTAAATTAATATCAAGTAATTTCAAAATCTTCTGTCCTGTAAGGCAGGAGTGATCCAATCTATTTTTTTTATTATTTCTGTTGACTTTACCTTAAAATGGTCCATTTTCTTAGAAATTTAATGTTTGGAAATGGTGAATTTGTTTGCTGAGATTTTTATCTGTAAAAGTGCTGTGAGGACTATGTGTAAAGAGACTCCAATCCAGAGAGAACTTTTATTTTCATTGGGACTTATAGAGAATAATTTAAAACTGTATCTCTCTAGCTTATGATATTAGATCACAAAGCTAGAAGAAATTCCAGATTGACATTTGAATGGATTTTTGGATTTAACTTAGTAATTCTCAGGGGAATGCGCTTTTTTTTTTCCTGCCCAACCCAGAGCAAAGACAAGAGTCAGTGGTATGTTTTAATGTGACATTTTTCTCCTCTGAGGGCTCCCAGATTCAAACAGATAACCACGTTTGTACTACGCTATAGCATCAGGCTTTGTTTCCAGTCATGAAATTTCTCAGAATGCACTGCCCTATTTTTGTGTTTCTAGGGTTTTCCACAGTTCCAAGTTCCTACCTGTGTATATCAGCACGTCTGAGACCAACACGGCATCTAATAATTTTTAACATCAGAATGAAATGTTCAGCACTATTCATGGACCTCTGATAGTAATATATTCCAGGGTTAAAACAATAGCATTTTCCAAACTCTCTCTACTAATTCTCCTTTATCTCCCTCTTTCTACTTATCTTCACTTAGCTTGTCCTACAACCAACAAACATATAATTTCATTAGCTAAGCAGTAAAAATTTTTAAGTTGTTTATTAACTTTAAGTTATAAAACAACCACCTTTATTTGACTGCTTTACCCATAATTCTGCATTACTCTACAACTGCTTAACATTTAAAATTTCTCTCTTTCTACTCACTTATTGGGTCACCAAGTATTACCCCATAGAATTATTAAGCTTCTTTTATTCGTATCCAACACTACATATAAGCTAGAGATTTGTTTTCTCGCTCCTTTGTTCATTCATTCAACAATAACCTTTAAGTACCTACTTTAAGAAAAACCCTCTAAATTAAAACTTTAAATGCTCGCTTTGTGCCATACTCAAGAGGCTATAAATAGATAACATTTAGGATATGAAATGCTTAATGGTCTTAATTTGATGCCTTTAGGTTCCCAAATATCTTAATGTTAAAATGTATAATCTCTTTCCACGTGTCTATATATAAACATCACTGCTTTACAGATAGGAAGCCTGAATCTTATTCACATAAATGACAGATAAATAGCCAAACAATCATTCTTACTTGTCTAATTAAGAGTAGTATTGTGCTTCAATTTCTTTCAACATTATAACATTATTCAAGACCAAAGAAGTGACATTAGAACATAAAACCAATAGAATGGCAAATCTTTTTTGAATTTCCTTTAATTTTGAAAATAATAAAGTCTGAAGGCAGTAAAATATCTTGAGATTACATTCTGAAATCAAACATAGAAAATATTCACATTTTTAAGATTTAAAAGAATATTCACTTTAGAAATATAGAAAGTACTGAAAATTAGCAAGAAAGATAAGAGTTTTTAGGTTTTTTTTTTAAAGCAATCAACTCCATCATGTTAGTAAGTTTTTATTTGCTTTGGACTTAGAAAATTTAAAAATGAAACATAAGGGTAAAAGGATAAAACAAGGAAGGAAAAGAAAAAATATATATACACACACAAAAGATAGCTAAGATAATTATACTACAAATTTAGCTCACTGAAAAAAATGATTTGTGCTTATATTGTTTGATCAATTATGCATGCCTATATCTTGTAATCTGCGCAACTACCTTGACGATAATAATACACAATATATTAACTATTGTCAATTTCCTATTATCTTGTTTTTGAAATTCTGTATTTTTATTTTTATTGATTTTATTTTCTCTTTAAAATAAAAAAAAATACTGAAACAAAATGTTTTGGGAAAAAACTACCCCCAATCCAAATTTTAATGCTAAAATCATTATAATAATGAAAATTTATCAGTATTCCGAACACCAGAAAGTACATTTCATGTTATATTCCCCTACTTATTAATTCACTTTTCTTTTTATTTGTTTTTATTTGTTTGAGGTTATCAGAAAATTTCATTGTAGCATTAAATAAAAAATGGCATGCTAAAACAGAAAATTTAAATATTTGATTGAGGAATTTATGGACTTTTCACTTCCTAGCATGCTTTCCAAAACATCAGATGAAGTCCATTAGATTATTATTAATCTCACATACCTGCTGGGAATGGATTAGACTCTGTCACTCTCACCTCAGTGAAAAAAGGGATACTTAAACAATGTATCTATTCCAGAGCTTTGACTTAATTCTTCTAAAATCTCCTTTGCAACTCAATTTGTACATTCTATTAAATTTTCTCCTTCCATATATGTACTTAATATTTATTTAAAAGCATTTTCTGACAATGGAATCTTAACCATATTGAAAATAATACAATCCACTTAAAAATATTAATAAAATTAATGAGTGACCTGATAGTAACTTTTGTACATTTTTGCACAATTAATCACAGCACCAAAAGGAAAAGAAAGCAAGAAAAAAATAAAGTAATTGTACTTACACATGGGGAAGGTTTAACAGCATCACTTGGGAAAAATCCAATCTCTCCTGATGCTAAATTTCTACCCTAAGTTAGGAAAGAAATTCCAAGGTTGAGGATAAAAAGATAATTTTGAAACACTGATCATATAGTGCTGTTACCTAAGATCCTTAGAATTACTTATTTGTTTATCCAGTTCTAAGCATTATCTTACTGTGGCTCAAGAAAGAAAGCAAAATTAGAGATGTTTTTACTAAATTTTAAACTTTACAATTGTTTCAGGTAATAGCTATAACATAATTCAAGTTTATTTTTTAATGCACCATTTAATTTTGTTACCTATTTCTCAATCCTACATAGTGACGGCATCGAATGATGGCTAACGCTAAAACACTGCCGTATGCCAGAAATTGATGGTTTCATTTAATCCATACAATGATCTTTTATGGCAGACCCAATTACTATCCCTGTTTTATAGATGAGAAAAATGAGGTGTAGAGAAAGTACAGTATTTACCCAAAGTCATAGAACTGACAAATGTCAGAACCAGAATTCAAACTCACATCTCCACCTTGAGAGCTCTGTGTTGTCTCTGTACAAGATTCATAAAGGAATATGGCAGAAAATATAGCTAAAAGATAGCAAGAATCAGTCTCACTATGATACATGAATCTCATCATGGCTGATGGTATATTTTTGAAGAGTTAACTGGAATTAATATGAAAGATGGCTTAGAGTTGAGCATGGCTTTGCAGATGAGAATATATTAGGGAGTGGAAAAGGAAAAACTGGTGCTCAAATTATTTAAACTGGTGCTCAAATTATTTAACTGAAGACTTCCCTGTGCTTAGACATGGTCAGAGTGAGCAAGAGAGTTAAACAGTGAAAGAACTGTCAAGGATGGAGTGAGGAGATGATTCCACAGCCCATGCAAACAGAAACTTAGATGAGAGTCATATAGAGAATCTGAAAATCAGACCAACAACACTCACAGAAGAAAATGTAGAGACAAGAAGACAGAACTTTAAGATATTAGCATAGCCAGAAATCAGAAAGAAAAGTGCCAGCAGAGATAAGAATAAGACTAGGGGGTAATTACAGCATAACAACTGTAAGAGTGGAATGAAATGTTTCTTTCATGCAGTTGTATGTAAAGAGTGCTCTATGGTACTTCACTGCACGCATAACACTGAGGTACAAGGAAGTAAGAATGATATTTGGAGACAGTACACTGGCCATTCCTCTACACAGAGGCACAACAGTGCTGCCTGAGCATAGAATACGTGGGTGGGGAGGTGGGAACTGTACAGTGACTGAATTCAGAAAATAACATGAATGACTTTTTCTTAATGAAAAATAAGACCCTTGAGAATGTACTAAAGAAAAGAAGTCCATTTTGTGGAGGAAAGGCCAGAGATTTATATGATTTTTCCAAATGACAGTTGAAGGTTTATCAACAAATTGGAAAATTATGGCTCTTACAAGAATGTGAACTACAAATCCTATTCTTTATCGAAGAACAACAGAAGGCCATTTTACAGCATGTGGAGTTCAGGAGCAGCAATGATATTTTGTGCCTCATGGCCAGTGTAATACCATTTACTTTCTTAAAGCAGTAATTTCACTTTGTTCTTCCTCCCAGACTCAGCTCACACATCACCTACACACACATCAACTTCATCTACAGCACCTCTTCTAGCAGACCTTCCCAAGCTGCAGCTCCAGGCTGGACTTTCTGCCTGTCCTCCCAGTGCACCTTCATATGCTCTTAGTGCTGCACAAAGCAGTAGTACTGCAGGAAGACACGCTGTGAACAGAATGCACCACTACTGTTCTATGCGGTTCTCACTACTAGGGCAGTGAGTTCTTTGGGATTAAAGCCAACATCTCATTTTTGTATAACCCAGTGTAGCACACATCACAGACACTTAACGTGTGTGTGAATTGAGGTATTTCTCACGCTGATAATCCCATGTCACCAAGTAATACAACACTTCTTCACTGAAAAGAAAAAAAATGCACATCACGCTTCATTTTTACACAGTCAACCATGAAAAAGCATTATGCTGCCTGTTTCTATATATAAATATTAGAATATATACAGACATCCCTTGACCTGTGTCTGTCATTTTAAATGAGGAGTGTGTTCTTGGAGTGCAATGTCACCCAACAGAGAGAAGAGGGATGAGAACACAAAGAATGAAGAGTAGGGGACACTGTTTCATAATTTATATATTTCATATATATATATGAATTTCATAATTTATATATTTTAATTATATGTAATCTCAGTCCATACTGAGCTGGTTTGAAGGCAGGGTAGCCATTCGTAGTGGCCACAAGTGACAAGAGTGAAAAGGGCAAAAAAAGAGGGGAAAGCACACCTCCTTCCTTCCCTATCCCAGTGGTAGACAACAAATCAGTAACAAACGCTAGATGCAGCCACCTTCACGACTGCTTGAGGCTTTGGGGGGACACACACACGCAAGCCATAACACTAGTACATGTGGTAGTCATTTTGTTTTATTCTCACCTCATTTGAAAGGCACCATTGGAAGTCTGTCAAGAGGAGAAAAATTTCACCATTGCCATGGTCATTCTGAACTGCTTTTCCTTTTAAGTAAAATGTCCTAGTAATACAGTTACACTTCTTTAATAGTTATACACATTCCTTAGATGACAGAGAGGTGAGACATAATTTAATCTATTTTAATAAAAGAATAAAGTTACAATCCCTTGGTAATTTCCGTAAGGCATCAGATTCAACTATGGGA
Source organism: Dolichotis patagonum (assembly GCA_004027295.1). Lineage (NCBI taxonomy): Eukaryota > Metazoa > Chordata > Mammalia > Rodentia > Caviidae > Dolichotis > Dolichotis patagonum. The sequence continues at coordinate 19,910 of PVJX010005180.1, read as the reverse complement.
GCGAAACATGTGCTTTATTTGATGATTTACCCTTATTAAGGAAATAGCCATCCTACAACATTTGGAGAATTCAAAACAAGGGAGTGTGTAGGAGGGATGTCTTTAGTTCCTTGGTGGATGTGTGTGGGATGTACGTTGGTAATTCATTAGTACTAATGGGTGGACCAGCTGTCAATCCCCTTCACATGGATGGAATTGCAGGCTAAAACTATGAAATAAGCCATCTTCAAAGCTGAAGATTTAGGGTACTTAATGTGATGTATCTATGAGATTTTTACCAACCTTAATGGGAGACATGAGCTGAATTTCTTCCTTCTTTGTATTCCTTTGTGGGCATTATATTCTGAGTCAGATAATCAGCTTGTCATCTTTTTATGCCTATTACAAATGCCAGACACAAGGAAGCATCTTTTACGTATCCTGCTGTCTGATACTTGTTCTATGAGTTTCTCAACACCTTCAAGGTCAACTTGAAAACATTTCTTTTTCATGCTATGTGCCATACCATAGTGCTATATTCTTATGCATTTATTCTGCAGGGTATCTTCATGTTGTGTTTGTAAGCTTAACTTTGTAAGTTAACATTATAGATTGGGTTATCTATATGAAAACACCTTTTTTGGGAACGTACCTGAGAAGTAAAGTGTGGGTTGCACATGGTGAGAAATGATGTAACTTTCTCTTGTATTTCTGAACATCACAAATAAAAATGCATAGTCAGGCACTTATTTATTTCTAACTGACCTTAGGTTTAACTATTCTTCATTTTTCATCAAAAAGAATCCACAGTGAATCATAATGAATTAAATCTATTTCAGAGATTCTGATTTAAATGAAACTTGCAATCTACCTGTACAGAGAAAAACGTTAATGTATGCCAGGATTCCAGGGCTAAAACTGCATTTTTAAAACCACAGACAAGGAAGGCTTAAAATGACGGAGTATATCCTACAAAAATCTTAATCATAAATTGCTTGGCTCCTAACTTTGTAAAAATAAGAAGGAATTGCTTTAAGAAAAATACTGTGTCTCTTCCCTGTGGTTCATTTATCCCCTTAATACTACCTGGATTGGGGCTTTAATGCACTCCTGGAATAGCACCGAACAATTTGAAACAGATGTGGAAAGCTCAATGTAAAAGGGACAGATTAATGGTTATTTATGAAAGATTGGAAATTCTCCCAAGTTACAATGCCCTAAACATTTTCAACATATGCATGATAGTGCTGTGGAGATTACTAAGCAATTTATCACACATAGGTAATGTTCAAAGCAATTGTCACGCTGCCCTTGTACTTCTCCACTGTCAGAAATACAGTTTGAGCATTGGAAAGGAAAAGGGGAACTTAGAGTATGCCAGGAATTATGGGAAAACAGGCAAATACACATACAAATTAGTTTACTGACTGGATGTGAGGAGGATGGACAGACAGATTCAAACTTGGCTTTTAGAATATTCTGGCGAGCTTTGTATTACACATAGTGAAATAAAAGGTATGGACAAGCAGAGATGATCAGAAGAAGACCTAGTCTAAATCTGGTCTTTGATAGGTGGCAGGCTGGTTACTGGTTGGCTCAGCGCCCTAAGTTCCCACATGGCGCGGATCTCAGGAAACACTGTTGCCTACCGGGGCGTGGGCTTAGAATCAAACATACCACCCCCACCACCCCCCACTAACAATTGAGATCCAGAGATCTGGGTACCTCTTGGGAGGTGACCATATGTGGTACAGCAAGTGGGGGGAGTTTCCTTCTACTATCTCTGAAGACAGATATTTTTATCGCCATTTTGCTTTGTCCTGATTAATGGTGTTGCTCTATTCAACACTGTGTTTTGATGTGTACTATAATGTTGTGTATTTCTTTTGATTTTGCTGTACCTAATAGAAGAACAACTATTGTGAAGATAATGAGACATACAATGGTGCCTATTATTGTTGTCCTGGTGACCTGCTGTGATGTTTTGTGCCAATTTCACTATACTGTATCAATTGGCTTTATTCCATCCTGTTTTGTTGTATATTACTACCTCCAAGTTAATAAAAATTAAATAAAAATAAAACAATAGAACATGAGAAAATAAGGTAACAAAATACCTCTAAAAACTCCCAACGCCATCAAAGCTGATCCATGTGACATGGATGAAGAGAAACTCAAAAAGAAAACAACAGAATTATATCAGGTGATTAAAAAGGAAATAACAACAATAAAACAGATCAGTAAAGTACTTAGCAAGATGAAACATGATATAACTAAACAGATAATGTACTTAAAAAGCAAAAGGAGGAAAAGAAAATGCTCTAAAGGATATAACTGCATGTATGTTTAAGTGTGTGGGATTGATAACTGTATTACCAAGTTTTTGTTGGATCGTTGAACAGAACTGTTTACAGCCTCACTGTTTGTTCATTTTGTATGCCTGAATTTTGTAACATGAACAACTATTTCTAAGAAGATAATATGTAATTTATCAAGTAGTGATTTCTTAAATTTTTTTGAAACTCTGTATCATTTCTACCCTTTTTTTCTGTTTTGCTGTTTTTTTCTCTTTAAATAAAATTAAAAAAAAATAAATCTGGTCTTTGATCAGCACTGACCTTTGAGTACAGCCACAGCCATACTGCAATCCCTGTCGTTAGTTAGATGCATGTCCAGGCTTACTCTTGGAAAACATAGAAAGGCAGCATGATATGGAAATTCTGTCAGAGGTGCTCATTCTATTCCTAGCTCTGCTATAAAAAGCTGCACAACCTTTGGCAAGTCTCAGTGACAAAACAGGAATTACAGCAAGATCCGCACACATACCTCATCAAGTTGTTACAAGGACTGAGGATTAATAGGTAAAGAAAAGCACTTTATATATGCTAAGTACTTGTTTTCTATTTTATCTATGATATAACTTCAATTATTTTCAATTGATTCTTTTATTTCTTAATTTTAATTGGCCTATTCACATACTACTGAACGCCTAATACTGAGTATTATACCTAACCCTATGTATAATACCTAATCTCATTACCTCCTTATATTTAGGAAAACTAAGCCGTAAGTGCATAGATTCTTGTATCATTTTACTTGAACAGGAAATACGATAGTCCATTTCTTTACTCAAACATTCTTGCAAGTATATATATATATAGTATATATATTTATATTTCCATCATTAATGCCTCCTACATGGTGGTTAAAGTGCACATTTTCCTGCCAGTGAACACATGGAAAACTTGCCAAGCATAATTCCATATGATTATACTAAATGGTCACCACAGTAAATTCCAAAGTGTTCTGCACACACACAAAACAATGAACCGTAAACCACGTGCTTTTCTTACTTCTTAGTCAATAGAGAACAGGAACCTTAACTTTTGCCCAATGTATAAATAGTAAAACTGGTTCCAAAAACTGCTTGAAATAAATGTTTCTGTATTGTTCACAGCAGTTACACTGCTGTCATAAACAAGCAAAATCCCAAGCAATTACTCAACAAAAAATCTGGAAAAGCGAACATGGTTACACCACATTTTGGAAAAGGGCCCATTAGGGATGAAGCCATTCAGCCTAAAAAAATAAAATGCTAATCTAGGCTTAACAGAGGTCTAAAGAAATTCGTTTTTAATCCTGGAAGATAAGAAATGTTTTCCTATCCTTAATGATTTTAATCATATGTAATCATAAAGGAAGTATTCTGAGTAATAGTATTATTTATATGTTGGATATTCAGTATCAGACATTGACATTTTCAAAGAATGTTACTTTTTGTCCTAGAACAGAGTTAGCACTTTGATGAAAATTCACTGTCTTTCTAGTATGTATAAGGCATGGTGCTGGGTAAGAAAGGAACAAAAATGATAGACATGACTATTGTTTTCAAGGATCTAATACAGATAACATCATTTTGTTAATGAGCTTTTCCTTTAGTTTTGCTTTATAGCCAAAGGTTTCTATGGAACTTCGTAACACAGCAAACCTCTGACGTAGAAATATGCTGTTATCCAGGAATTGAGTACATACTGTACAGTTATGGCGAAGCTTTTAAAGACTGAGTGCCCACACTGCAACCTAAAACCCATTTACCCATCGCAAACTGCCAATACTACAATTAAATCTGAATGCTGAAGTTTTAATTTAGGGAGAACAGCTGCTGGGGCGACTTGGCTTGGGTTCTGACAGAGACGCTGCATGCCCATGCCGCACACATGCCGTAGTTTCGCATTCACTGGCATAGTGCTGTATTCCTGGTCTTCTTATCTTGAGCAAGCCACTTAGCCTTTCTTGGCTTCAATATCTTCATCCATAAAACATGAAAATTTGACCCTTAGATTTTTAGTTTCTGCATAGCACAAAAGTATTCTGCTTATCTGAGCATCATTTCCAAGCCTTTGCAGTCTCTTGTCAGTTACCGCTGGCCAACAATATCTGATCCACAAGTTCTTAATTAGGGACAGTATGTGTCAGTAATTTAATCTGATAGCACTTACTGGTAGAAAATAAAGACATTTCAGTTCTTTAATGACTTTCAGTATAACTCAGGGTGAAGTGCTTTTTCCAAAATCCACAGAGTTGACCTGGTAGGAATTAGATATATTCATTCCTCAAGAATTGGGATTGTCAAGAATAATTACAATCTAATATATACTGTAATGTTATAAATTATTTGCCCCAAAGTCTTAAGAACATGTGCAGACTCTACCAAAGAGACTGTGGCAGTAAACCAATGGTCATGCTGGAGGCAACTCCAAGGTGAGGGCCTGATCCAGGTATTCCATCACTGACACAAACTTTTAGTATTTTTTGCCATAAGGTAGTGTATATAGAAATAAAATAACTGAAGAAAAAAAGAACAAAACATAATTTCTCAGAAGCTTCCTCTTATACTATTACTTGTGACTCTTTTATACTCCAGAAAGGAAGAAAACTCCTCATGGCAACATTCTCATCTAAGTTTATGGTAACTTATATTTTGCCCTGTACCAAACACTGGAAAAAGACCAATAAGGAGTATTAACTCAAAACACCTATCTTTTCCCTTCTTCCTTTTCTTCTTTCCCTTGACTTTTTGTCTAGTTGATCCATCTCTTTGGACAATGAGGTAGTAATGTCCCTCATTACAACTGTGTTATTGCGTATTTGGTTTTGCGTGTCTAGTAGAATTTGTCTTATTAGTTGGGTACAATCTTGTAAACTGAACAACTACTTCTAAGATAATAATATGCAATATATTAACTAATGATCATTTCCTAGTATTTTTTAAAAATTCTGTATCATTTCTATCCTTTTTTCTGTTTTTCTTTTTAAAATAAAAAGATTTTTTAAAAAGTCTATCTTGAGAGTTAACAATTGGTACCTCCCCCACTTTGTCAGGAGGTGTGCCAGTTCCCCTAAGACAGCCTGTACACTTGAAAACAATCCTGCAAACTCAGTTTAGATCCATTCAGCCAAAGCCAGGCAATTATCCAGGGAGAATGTTTCTTACGGGCCTTTACTAATATCTATTATCTTTTATAAACATCACTCCCAAGCCCTCCCTTCTTCTCTTATGGTCATATACTATCTTTTTCTGGTTTCCTGTAACTGGGACCCTGAGGCTTACAATACTCAGTATCTTGCAGCAAACACCTGTCAAAATAAAGGTCTCATGATTACAGGATATACTAACACTAGTGAACCCTCTACACCTTTCACAGAGCCTTTTTATCCTCACACTTGCAAATTTAATTCTACCTTGACTTCTCCAGATTTTACGCAAGGGACAGGCTGATCCATCAGCAAACACTGAGCAGCAGTTAGGGAGGGAAGCCACAGTGAACTGAAGAACACCTTGAAACAACACTCCAGCACTCCAAAAGTGACACTGACGTAGTAAGAATCAAGTTTGAGGACTCCGTGAAAAAGTATCATCATTGTAGGAATCTGAATCGAGGAAAGCCTCTAATGGTCCCAGAATATTGACTGGGAGTCATATAATGCCAAAACAATGAGGTTTGCTTTGTTTTTTGTTGCTGTTGGGTTTGGGGGGGGGGTGGAACCAGTTTTCTTAACAAAGGAAGGTTTTTTTTTTTAACATTTTCCTTAATGTCTATGACACTTGATTTTTAGATCGAGAGAAAAATACATAGTTTTAGAATATGTAATTGGAACTAATGTTCTCCTGTGGTCTAGAAAGGATTAGAAAATCTCTTCTTAATCTAGGGTAAAGAAAAGACATCCTTCAAAGTGACTGACTTCAAAAGTTACAGGGAGAGGAAAGAGTCACACCACTGTGCTGTGACCTCGTCCTCCAAGCCTCAGAGCATTGCTAGGTCAGGTTCTGTGTTACTGTGGAGACCCTCTCACTTCCCTTCCTCAGGCAGAGTCACTTCCATAACACCCTCACTTTACCTTCCCCTTTCTCCTCTCTCCCTGATACACCACGGGTTTTCCTCATCCAAAACTGTTCTGAGGAAAAGGCTCATGAGTTTTACTCTGATGTGTATTTACATCAACTCTTTCCCTCAAGATTTATCATTTTCGATGTCCTGTATAATTATGAAATATAAAGTTTAATTTCTGATTAAAGAAATTTCAAGAATTAGGCACAGGAATTGGGATGGCACAGTGGTCTTCTATGAGCTCACACATTTCAGTTGGGCCCTTCACATTAAAAATATTAAGGTGAAGACAGGCATGGTGGCTCATGCCTGTAATCCCAGCCAGGAGGCTGAGGCAGGAGGATCACTATGATTTGGAGGTTGGCCCAAACTACGCAGCAGGACTCTGTCTCAAAAACAAACAAACAAACAAAAAATCTAAAAATAGGGAGATGAAATTTAAAAAACAAAATGACCAGCTAATCATTTTGCCATTTCTGGAAAAATTTTAAAATTGTTAATGATTATTCAGAAATAATATAATTACAGCATTTTAAGAAGATTTTCTTTCAGGTATGTGCCCTATGATTCTCACAACACTTCTGTGAATCATTTACAAATTAAAATTCCCATTTCATAGATAACGAATGTGAGGATATAATATTAAATAGTTTTTAGACTATTCTGAGTAAACAAAGTTAAATCAAGTAAAAGGAATGAAAAATTTAATGGTCTTTCAAACACCAGAGCATGTGATTTGAGTTAATAAATGATGAAGTAGAAAACTTATAAATAGCATATTATGGAAATAGCGTCTCTGAAGAGTTATTCGTTCTAGACTGAATGCCAATTTTGTCCTATGCAGTGAGACAAAGAGATGAGATTTGTGGTTTTTCTGTGTCTGCAGTGCTCTGTGCAGGCAGGAGAAGGGTCGAGGACACCCTTAGGATTCAGTATGCTAGTGCCATGATAAAAATCTCTTTGTGCAGAGAAGACCCCAGAGAAGGTGACCGCCCTACTGAGTGTTGATGGTGAAAAAGGTTTTAGCTAACAGCATAAGGGGGAGAAGACAAAATACAGGCAGAAAATAAAGTACACATCAATACCTCAAGGTTTGAGAAAACCTGTCTCCTAGGAAAAAGAATCAAAGACCTCCCAGTCAATGAGATTTTCTTTTCTTTTCTTTTCCTTTCTTTTCTTTTTTTAGCTTCAAATGAGAAAAACATATGCGTGTAAAAGGAAAAACAAAGATTCTTGACAGGACAAACTGAGACAAGAGCCAACCAATTGAAGCACATTCCCTGGCAGTGTACCAGGGTGGCTGTGGTGATGGTATCAGGAAGGTCACACAACTTGCTGCTAAAGACCAAGCAAAGAAATGTCCACTTCTCCCCAGGGTCCCTGCTCTGGACTCAGTGTGACTAGGAACGTCTCCCAAGTCCTAAGAGTTTCCAAGTGTTCTCTAAGGTCAAAGACGTTCTGGGCTTTTATTCTTTTATTGTTTAGCTCTTCCTCCTGACATAAAAACTTGTAAAAAAAAAAATGTAGAGTAAAACCTTATCCAGAGAGGTTTGTTTTTTGTTTCCTGGTTTTTCTATCAAAAAAGAATTAAACTTCTTTTAAATATGAATTCTTTAGAAGTGATGAAAAATACAACAACTTTCCTAAAACAAAGATAGAATTGTGTAACATACAGAACTAAAGTACATCTTGAGAAAAGAATTCTCGACGACACTAATTTTAATTTTACAACTACAATTATTTAAAATCACAGTTTTAAACAAGAGTAACATGACTTTCCATTTACCTTCTTTATGGAGATCTCTGAATTAATCAAAATGTGTGTAAAGCCATTTTCTCTCCTTAGACAAACGATCAAATAGATGCATAATTTGTAACTACGAAGTTATCATAACTATTTTCTAGGTTATTTAACTTCCATTGTGGATAAAAATACATATATTTTTGGCACTGATTGCAGTTCTACTGCTTATAATTGCCTTTTGGTTCCAATTAGCTTATTAAATTCTCCTAGTGGAACATTTGGATATTCATAAATGACAATGGAGCAAATAAAACCCGTGATATAGGACACAGGATCCTCATTGTTTCACAAGTTTTATTCTAAGAAGAAAACACACATAAAACACTCTATTGTAATAGAGACCATAGGAGGAACAGCTTCATTTTACATTTGCCTGATTCTCTCACCCACCCTCTTTCTCCTTGTGATAAGTATAATTTGTATCTTTTCTGACAAAATAAGATTTCTAACATGAGCATTCTCTTTCATGAAGCATGAAGATCTTTTTTGTAGTCACTAAGCTTTTATTATCATACACTGTAACCAAGACTCAAAAGCAACAGGTTTCTCATCATCAATTAGATGGTATGATCAGAATTGTTCCATATGTTGTTTCATTTTGAAAAATCTATGCCTTACACCTGCACTAGGAAATGTACCCTAAATGACCAATTTCCTATTTTGTATTCATTTCACTTGGAGACAATTTTAAACGGCTTTCAAGGAAAGAGAAAGAAACAAAAAAGACAAAGAAGAAAAAAAGCCGTCAAAATGAATCCCTTCAATGCAAAGATTGAACAAAGTACATTTTTACAGCTCAACTGACAATTCATTGTTTGAAAGAAGTTACAATGAAAATGCAGATAGCCCACTCATTTCAATAGCATTAGAAATTACTGTTGTTATAATAATAATACAGACTAGACTAATAGCTATTCAAAGAAAGTTCCTGATAGATAGTGGAGGATAATTTGTATTCTCTGGACATGGAATATGTAGAAAACATGAGTCTACGATAAAGAATCTGACTTTCTTCACTAATGAGTGAAGTGACTCACTTGAAAAAATAGAAAACAATTTAGAAAGCATAACATCTTAAAAATTTCAAAATAATGAAACAATTTTGAAATTTAAATGCAAAGCCATTGAAACATTCCAATAAGTATTTCAGATTTTTACCTATAGGTTAAACTCTTTCTGTATTTTTAATAATAGGATTTATAAACATCTTTATTTAAGAAACTGAAAATGTACTTAAGTGCCACCTCCATCCTAACCTCAGATCCTTCCTTACTACAGCTCTAAGGTTATACTGGGTTTGCTTGTTTTTGATCCTTCAAATATAAATCAGAGAAAAATACACAGTAGATACTTGGGAATTTTTATATGGGTGGATAGATGAGTAAGATTTTCTTTATAACGAACACTGTGTGAGAACTCTTCTGTATATTATGTGTTTTATTTTGTATGTAGTGATTGTTGTTACTTTCACTTTATAAATAATAAAATGGAAGCCCATGGAATAAGCCATCTGTTTAAGGTCACTTCTCTGGTAGACAGCAGAGTCAGTAACACTCAACAAACAGCTATAATTTCCTAAATTCTAGCACAGGAAAGAAAAACACTTCAACTTGTTCTTCTGGTGTTAATTATGTGCTATCTCAAGTAAGAAGGGATGGGGATCAAAAAGAGGTGCTTAGCATCTATGCTCTCAGAAGCAATTTTAAAACTCCCAGTGGGACAGGCATATATTTTAAGATATAAACTAAAAAGTATGTGTTTTTCTTTTTTTAAACACTAAAATCAGCAATTAATGTACATGGAGCCACTGTGAACATCTAAAGATACATGTAACTTCAAAGGATCAATCAACATATTTATCACATTGGTAGCCATACCAAGAAGGAAACATTTTTGTTCAGAGTTGTTTAAAAACAGGACACTGTAGATCATGCTATGGTGTAAGAACAGACTCAGCCTGGCTTCCTATATGTATTTTCTTTATGTCCAGTCCCTGAAAAAAGAAAGCATGAAAGCCCTGGAAGAGTATAAGATAGGAAGTGCTTTTTAAATTAGAGAAGACAACTGCATCAAGTTCAATATGACATTTATGATAAGTAAATTTTTATTATACTCTAAGCGTTTGAAAGCATATCTTTTATTGGAAATCATCACAGCCAATGTATAAACCTCATTGTAATGCCTTATTTTGTGGTTATGATTAACAAATTGGTTTACAATTGATGACCAAATAAGGAGCTGTGGATACTGCCTTAAATACAATGGAATTTTACCAATCAAATTAACTACTTAACGGCACATATTGTCTGGGTTTCAATACAAACTATTCAAGGTCTGCTCTGGCCTCACCTGAGCCCAAATGTCTCCTAAGGCCTGAAAATGGGGCTACAATATTAATGTAAGGCCCACTCCAGGTGATTTAGTGAGGGTGGTGAGCATGATTCTAGTTTAGCCACCCTTAAATGTCATTTGAAACTAAGTGACACAGTGATCAACTGACTTGAACAAAGGCATCTTTTTTTTTTTGACTACAGATATATGACTTGAATCTAGGCTTTCTCGCTCTGCCTCTGTTCCTTTCAATACAGAAGAATTTATGGGACGATAATCTTTTTATTGGCTTAGAGGTGCATAAAGGACAATTGTGACTCATGTTACATCTGTGTTGAAAGCGTTACAAGAATTTTTAACATGTATCTGAAAATTCAAACATATTACTAGTTGCCAGGAAGATGAAGAGTTCTTTGAAAGACAGGAGATCTAATGTCAAACCAGGCTGAAGTTGATAATTGAACTATGAATAGTGTCTGAGTAGCGGATATAGAACTGGCACTCAATACATACTTACTGATCTGAAATAAATGTGCTAATTGTTTTTCTTTGCTCTAAACATTAACCTTTCTTGTTCCTAACCATCAGATAGCCTGCCCCCAAATCAAAAACCACACACACACACATTTTGACATTCATTGTTTCTCATTTCTCCTACAATTCCCTTGAGCACTTTCAAAGCCATTACACCAGAATCTTCATGCTTTCAGGCAATTGAAGAAGAAATGACAGTTAATAATCTCTTTCTTTTTCCATAGAAAGAATAGGAGGCAGTACAGTTTAGTAAAAAGAGCACTGAACTCGTCACAGAACCTGAATTATAGTCCTACTTGCAGCAATGTGTATTATAAGAAATAAATGAAATAATGAATCTGATAACATTATTAAAAAGACATCGAAAGTGCCATCTAAACCTATGATAGCAAAATATAATCAATAAAATTAGATTTTACAAATTCAAGTATCAGGAAATAAAACTGGGAAGGAAAAATTGGTTAAAATGTGAGGCCCAATATTCTCTCAATGTTAAAGCTAAACATCTCTGGACACACATACTGCAAAGTTTCTAGGAGTCCTTCTGGGTTACTTCTACAATCCTGAGTCATCTCAGATACATCTTGGATGGGGACTACTTATATGTACTAAGATCTTCAACACCTCATACTTAGTTGACTGCCTCTTGTCCCATTCTCCACAGTGAGAAATGGACAAGCTTTTAGTGCCCTTGAGAACTGCTTATAAAATCAGATTATTATTAGCACTTCTCAGACAGCTTTGACAATGTCTTCTGTCTGTGGTACAGTGTTATTTTGGCGGCCTCCAGTGAACCACACCTCCTGATACTCAATTGGTGTAGTCCACTCTCCTGCTTAAGCTGGCCCATGTCCTGATTTAACTATAAAGCTTCAGAAGAAGCTGTGCCCCAGTCCTGGACATAAAGCTTAAGAAGGTCTGGCAGCATCTGCTTTTACACTCTAAAGGGGAAGTGACGATTAAGAAGTCTGACTACCCTGAGACCACCACGCTGTGTAGAGAATGCAAGAGTCACTGAAGCAGTCAGCGTAGCACAGGGTCAGCTGAAGTCCCAGACAGGGATAGTCCAGCTGCCAATTTTGCAAATGAGGACATTATGAAACTTACTGCTGTTCTAGCACCCCTGCCAATGTCTAGTGACACACAAGAACCATCTTACCAACCTACGGCACTCTAAGAAATAATAAATCATTTAATAAATACAAAATTGAAACAAAAATTTATGGAGCTGAAATAAACCTATGAAACTGGGACGCTTAATTAGCAAAAAGAAACATACCATGTTATACAGCACAAAAGCCCCACTCCCCATCCTTAAAAAAGCATAAACTTTAGAAGATCAGTATGAGATTAATTATAAACAGCATGACTACAGAAGGAGCAGTAGAACAAGGTAGTTAAAAGTTTAGACTTAGGGTCTAGAATTTCTAGGTTTACTTCTCTGATCTGCAAAGTCACTCTCTACATGACTTTGAACAGGCTACTAAACCTCACAGTGCCTCACTGTACTCGTATATAAAATGAAGATAGTAATTATTTATTTTATAAAAATTTTCATTAGTATCACATGAACTCAACCTTGTACATAAAATGTGTAATGAATATTAGTTGCTGCTTTTGTTGGCATTATTATAAAAAATGATTTTTCCCAATGTTTCCTGATAATGGGTGGGGGTTAGAGGGTAGATAGGAGAGAAAATTTTACAGAAGTGGCTCTAAACAAAATGCCATGGAGTAGCTGGTACAGGTGCACAGGAGTAATGATGAACATGTAGTGGAAGAATGATGAGATCTAAAGTCAAGACAAATAAGAAAAGACAGGATTCTGAAGTTCCTACACACCACCCTTAAAAATAAGAAAAGTAAATACAGTATGGTGAGAAAGACGACACTGAAAGATATCAACAAGAAATTACAGTTACCTGAAATATGAAGTGGTATAGAAAATGGTTGTAGTAGATAAATTCTAGAGGTGGCATCAATTAGAAGGTTACTGAAGAGACTAGGCAGAAGGTAATCCAAGATAACATGCAATAGTTGACTAAAGTAGAAATTTCAGCATGGAGGTAAAGAAGAATAAATACATTGAGAGAAATTCAGAAGATACAATGAGGAGGAGTAGATGAATACACATGTGGAGAAGGTGAGTGAGAAGAAGGATTATAATACACAAGAATTTCACATTTGACTGTAAGATGATGGATGGATTGAGTGGTTATGCCATCAATCAGTCAGGAACCTGAACACTTGCACAACACTATCAATTACTTTTACCTAAGTGACATTTATAGAGCATCCCACCCATGAAAAGTGAGATGAGTTGAATACACTCTGTTTTCAAGTACACAGAACATTTATCATCAGGGAGCATTTTCTGGGGCATAAAACGATTCTAAATAAATTTAAAATGATTCAAGTCATACAAACATATTCTTATGGTATGGACTTAAATCAGAAATTAAGAACATATGAGGAAATAGGTATGTTTATCCTGATTTAAACATCACACAAAATATAACATGCATGGAAACATTACATGTTATTCCACTTATAAATATATATAATTTGTATGTTTTTATGTACTAGATAAAAATACATTTAATTTTAAAAAGCTAATAAGAATAGAAATATGTTTGGAAAGTCTCAAAATGTTTAAAAACTATACACCATACTTCTAAATATCATATAAAAGAAGTTAAAAGGACAATTGCCAAGCATTTTGAACTGACTGAAAATGAAAGTATCACATAGCAAAATTTTGGTAGGTAGCAAACGTAGTATATTTAGAAATTTGCAATACTAACTGCCTGTATTAGAAAAAAAATAGGATAACACTCAAACCAATGAGCAAAAACTTTAAGAAAACAGAAAAAGAAGAATAAAATGAATTTGAGCTAAAGAGAAGAAAAGAAGCAATAATGATTTGGGAAGAAATCAATGATATAGGAAAAAAAGAATAGAACCAGTCAACTAGCTAAGCTGATTCCCTGGAAAGATCAATGGAATTCGCAGCCATGTAGCCATGCATAGAGGGAGGGGTAAGGACACATGTTTCTAATATCAGGAATGAGAGAGAGAAAACAACTATAATCTACAGATATTAAAAGGATAATTAAGAAATATGAAGAACAACTTTGCGCTGTTAAATTTGAAAATATAATCAAAATAGATGGGTTCCATGAGAAACATAAACTACTGAAATTCAGAAGAAACAGATAATCTATATAGCTCTATATTTACTAAATAAATAGAATCTGTAGTTTAAAGAAATGTTTCCAACAAGGAAACTCTAACCCTGGACAGCTTCTCTAGTAAATTCTATAAAACATGCTGGGAATAAAATAGTGTAATTCTATAAAATCTTATTCACAAATCTGAAGAGAAAGCAACAGTTTAGAATTCATTCTTTGAATATGACATTATCAACCAAACCAGACAAAAACATTTCAAGAAAATAAAGCAATATACATTTAATAATGTATTTTTACCAATTGGGACTTATCCCAGGAAAGCAAGATTGGTTTAATATGTGAAAATCAATCAAATTCACTATTTAATAAACTAAAGAAAAATCATTTCAACTGATGCAGAAAGAGCATTTGACAAAATCCAACATCATTGACTGATAAAAACTCTCAGCAAACTAGAACTACAAAAGTCCTGATGTTAATAAAGTCATATTAAGTAATAGACTTAATATTTTCCCCTAATATCAGGAATAAGCCAAGAATGTGCCTCACAATGCCTACATAGCATGACCCATTAACAAATCAGACTATATCAAAAGTAAAAACTTCTCTATGTATATTCATTATAAGAATAAAAATACAAGCTATAGATTAAAAGAAAATATATTGAAGTGGTACATTTTATAAAGGACATGTACCCAAAATATATAATACACTCTCAAAACTCAATTATAAGAAAATATAAGTTGTTAAAAACTTCATTAAATACTGGAATAAGTACTTTACCACTGATGGCATACAGACGGTAATAAGCATAAGAAAAGATGCTCATCATTATTAGATATTAGGGAAATGCACACCAAAACCACAAAGAGATACAACTGCTTATCTGTTAAAATGAACAAAAAAAAAAAAAAAAGAAGGACTTATGATATCACGTGGTGGCAAAATTATGGAGCACCCAGAATTCTAGTTAGCTGGGAGAAAGGTAACATGGTACAGTGAATTTGAAAAACAATTTGATAATTCTCAAAATTTAATTGTATGTCTATGTATGACCCATTCATTCCCCTCGTGGCATTCACTTAAGAAAAATGAAAGTATGTGTTTGTACAAAGATTTCTACTGAATGTTCATAAAAGCTTTATTTACATAGTCAAAACCTGATAACAACATGGAATTCATCAACATGCTAGTGGGTAAACAAGCTGGGCTACATCCATGCATGGAATAATAATCAGCAATAAAAAGAACTACTGCTACACACAGCAACAGCTAAACCTTAGGATAATCATGTTGACTAAACACCATAGAAAAAGCAAGTAGATACTATAGGACAATCTATACAAAATTCTAAAAAGTACAAATTCCTCCACAGTCTGAAAGCAGAGCAACTGTCTCAAGGTTGAAAGTGTGAGCAACAGGGAAGGGCCAAGGCGAGGGCTAAAACAGGACAGAAAACAATGGGACTGATGCATATGTTCATTATCTTGATTGTCGTAATGGTTTCACGTGTATACACATTAGTCAAAATTCATCATACTGTATACTTATATAGAAGCAGAGTTTTGTACATCTCAAAGTTGTTTCTAAACAGTGGCACCACTGATCCAATAATGGTCACTTCTACAGGAAAGTAGGCCATATACAGAACACAGAGAGAGAAACCTGAGCACAAATTACCTCCTTAACAAGCTTAGCTTCCATATGGTAAAGAAAGAGAGAGGAGATGAGGGATCCTCAGAGAACCAAAAGAAGCTTGAGGTATATGTATTTTAAGATGAGAAGAATTTGAGTATATTTATATACTGTAGAAGGATGTCAGGGCAGAAAACACAAAGTTGAAAAATTTGGGATGGAAAACCCAAGAATAAAGCCAAGTCTTGAGTAAGAGAAAAACTAAGAGTATAAATGCAAACATGCTTTTTGGTTAGGCTGAGATTTGAGTCTGTAGAATTCAATATTATTCTTTCTCCTCCTTTTTGGAAAAACTGAGGTAAGAGGGGAGAAGTACACAAAAGAAAAATGTTGGAGCACTGGAGATGTCATTGGTTTGAGCTGTTGCAATGGTGGTTGTAGATAAATGTGCCATTTAGGAGAATTCTTATGTAACAAGATGGCAGACAGGAAAATAGTACTAAGAAAATAAAGTATGTGTGTCATAGTACCCTACAGGCCTGCGCTTTCTCTCCCTTTACCTCTCACAACACTACATTCATGTGCCAATCATTCTTTCTTCACCTACTTTTCCCTCAATGCACAATAACTACTTAAAAAAATCCTTTAATTTTGTTGGAAAATATTTCTGACACACACAAAGATAATAGAGAATTATTTAATGAACAGTAGGGTTTTGCTACTCAGCTTCATCAAATCTGAACATAGTCCCACATCTATCTCTTTTTAAAAATGCTTAAACCAAATATAGGCTTACTGGTCAAGAGAGACTTTATCATCAGCAAACATTAACATAATTATTTACTTTTTTACATTTCTTGTATTTCATGAATAATATCTAGAGCACCTCTGAGAACTTCAGGTACTATGGGTAGGCAAAAAGTCAAATATGGCCCAAAAGCACCATTGGCAAGCTAATTAGATAGATTCCTTGAAGTGAATTGTTAATAAACTAAAGCCATGCAAATTGGATCATACCCACAGGTACTAGATTCATAAAAACATGTTCTTATGAAGAATGAAATTTAAATAAAAATGATAATTATGACTCACAATATTGACACTATTTTTCTTCAGCATTCTAACAATCATTGCCATTTTGGCATGGCAATATATGGGTAAGGTTAATAATAAAAAATACCCCCCCATCATGTAAGATTCTGAAGCTGAAAGCACTGAATCAGTTTCTAAAGACCATTCTTATGCCATGAAAAATCACTCATCAAAAAGAAAAATCATAATTTGGACGGTACCTGCCAAAATAGACTATGTGCATCTCCTCTCAGAAGTTCAATGGTATCCCCTGCCTGGATATGTAAGGGAGGTCCTTCATGAAGACCTGGCGGTGGTGTTCCAGTGTAGTTTCTAATCACCTGCATTTTTGGTAAACCTGAAAATAAAAGCAAACAAGTTTTAGAATTGAGAAAGCAATGATGTATAAAGTCTGAATGTTTTTTTTTTTAAAAGAGTCATTAACTTTAAAAAGTTTTAATTACACCAGGTTAGGGTAAACATTTGAAGTAGTTCCAATGGACTGTTTTTCAACTTTCTCATTATTTGAGATGGTAATGGAAAAAGACATATAGAGAGTTTCCAAATATGGCAGACCAGTAGGTAGCTGGAGAGGGACCCTCTCTGAGAGAGACAGCTTAAACACCAGAATAGAATACCCTGGAGAGGCCCAAACAGAGAGAGATGGACTCTCTCAACCCAGGAAGAAACTAAAGTGAAAAAACTGCTCGAATATGAGGCCCTGGGGCTACCATTAGAGAAGCTAAGATCAGCGAGCACAGCGCCCTCCTCAAGCCACCTGAATTCCTGCCCAGGACCGACCTGATGACTGAACCGTGCTGATGCAACTGGCTTGAGCGGCCGAAGCGTGGAGCTGAACAGCCCTGCGTGAGGCTCACCCGGACCCAGCCCTGCATGCAACATACCCAGAGACACCATGAATTCGCACTGTAGCCATGCTGAAGTCGGAGGTCGGGGATCCCAGTAGTTCTCAGGGACCGGCATTAACATGTGGTGAGTGATGGGAATAAGACCCTCCCACGGGAAAGAGGAAACCGACTGGAAGACATATTGGATTTTGGCAGGAGAGCCCTAACTCCATAAGGAAGTGGCTTCAGTTGGTTGCTCCCCTCACCAAGAGGATTGGTGGGATCTGTTTGGACTGGGCCGCGTGGCTGGCCAGGACCCCGTGGGTCACTACAAACTAATTCCCTGAGATCGGCGCACACTGGCGCAGTGAAGGCCTGTAAAGGTTGACTGGCCCAGAGGGGAGGAGGCAGTGCACACTGACTTTGCTTGAACTTCAATCTCTGATAGCAGATGGCAGAGGGCAGAAGCTCCTAGCTGCGCACTCTAGAGGAACTTTAACCAACAAGAAAAGGGGCTGGGAATTGCAATATACACTTGTATAGAAGGAACCAAAAACATGACGAAAGGGAGAAATAAGAAAAAACCCCCAGCCCCCAACCCCAAGAACATTGATCCAGGAGAGGTAAATACAAAAGAGATTGAGTGCAGCAAACATGCAACATCAAACACGGAGTCAGCAGACATAAAGAGATATTTTCAGGACCTCAAAAGCAGGATCAAAACTGAAATATTAATTCAAATTAAACAAGAGATAAGTAGATTAATAAAAGAAAGGCTGGACACCACTAAAGAAGACACAGACAGAAGAATGAAGGAACACAAAAGGAGAGAAACGTTTAATGAAGAATATAAAAAAACCCTGGAATTCATGAAGCAGATTCAAAGAGATTACCAGCAAACTAAAGACTCCATAGAAGTTGGCAAAACTGCCTGAAAGAAACCAAAGATAGAATATCAAAAATTGAACACAGGCTTGCAATGTGTGATCATGAAAGGGAAGATCTCTTAAAAATAACAAGGGAGCAGGCAGTAACTATACAAAGACTAGAAGATGACAAGAGGATCTATAACTTAAGGATAAAACATGTGAATGAAGAAGCAGGAGTCAAAACAGAAGAATTGCAAAGGCTATTCACATAACTTATTAAGGAAAATTTCCCAAGCATAGAAAAAGGAAATGATATGCAGATGTATGAAACATACAGAATTCCATCCACCTACAACCAAAACAGAGCTACACCTAGACACATAATAATCAAGATCGCAGAATTCAATATAAGAACAGAATATTAAAAGCCATCAGAGAAAAGAAACAGATCACCTATAAAGGAAAACCCATCAAAATCATGGCAGACTTTTCGACACAGACCATCAGGTCAAGAAGAGCTTGGAGTGAAGTAATTCAAGCCCTGAAGGAGAACAATCTCCAGCCCAGATTGGTGTATCCTGAAAAACTCTCTCTAGAAATTAATGGAGAAAAAAGATGCTTCCATGACAAAGAGGAACTGGGAGAATTTTTGACCACCAGTCCAACCCTACAAAAAATACTGAAGGACATTTTAGAGAGAGAGAACAAGAATATGAGCATTTCAGGAACAGTGGCAGAGAGGCCTCAGTGAACGGGGCAGACAGTGGAGTGAAACAGAAAAATAGACAAGCAATGGCAGAAAAACAGAATAGCAGAAATAAGGCAGAGAAGATTGGCTGTAATTCTATTATAGATGGCCTTGAAATATTAACAGAGAGAAACACAGGCAGAGTAGATCAGGAGATAGGGTCCATTGAGCTGCTCTATATAGGGAGGCAGTGGGAACCAAAACAAGCAGTGCACCCCATGGGAGTGAAAGGGGAGGAATTGTCTAAAAAAGGGAGGCAGAGGATATTGTTAAATGGACAACAAGATTTAAAATTTACATTATTCTCATCACTCTGCTTGGATGGATTACATGCTGTTTCAGTTTGTCCACTTACACTAGACTTGAGGACATGGTCAGCTATCCCAAAAATAAGAGGACATATTATGGTAATCATCCCTAATTTCCTATCAACTTAATCTGAAGCCCTTTATAACTTATACTGTCTTATTATGACTGATCTTATTTGAATCTGGGTTGTTAGATTGCTACT